>PPLB01006131.1:0-14394 GCA_003706365.1 Citeromyces siamensis
CCGGCGCGGAACATCCCGGACCTTGTCCAATTTGATACTTCGAAATCTATCACCGAAAACCTGGATCAGCTAGCGATGTTTTCTCTGAAAGCACCAGCAGCCATGTACTACGCATTCAGACCGATCTATATTGAGCTAGCAAGCAGGATCACGAACAGCGTATACAGCTATTCAGCTCTCGAAGCTCTTTCTTCAATATTTGTTGTGGCAGATGAGGTGACAATATTTCTGGAAAGGCTGGTACAAAAGTGCGATTTTTTCAATAACCTATTAGGATCCTCCCATATAGAGATCCAGGGCACTCTTCTATCATTTTATCGTCTGCTAAGTAAGGACCTTGCGCGTTTCCAAAAGTACGTCCAGCCCACGATACTTCATAAACTCCTTGAGGCCGATTTACCTAAATGTTGCAAGTTCCTTGCGATTCAAATCCTTTCAATCACAATCGGATTCTCAGAGAGTGTGCAAGCAGAGACACAGAAACGGTATATTTCAGAGGGACCGTATCTTGGTGTTTATGAAGGGGAACCAAATATTGACTTTGCATTTATTTCTCTTTTAGAGACGGCTAGGGTCGCCAATTTTAAAAAGTTGCCAGATCAAGAATTTTATTCGCCTGAAGGTGAGAAAATAATTCTTCATGAACAGGATTTATCTGAAGGAGTCTGTTCGGTGTTTGGCGTACTTGTTCCCACCCTTTCCTCAGCGAGCCAGAAGCCATGCCAATTGGTTCCCATTCAAAAAAGTGTCGGAGCTATTAGAGAACTTGCCCAAAACGTAGCGACTGGGAAACCAACCATGCTTGTAGGCAAAGCTGGATGCGGAAAGACGTTCCTTGTGAACGAGCTCGCATCCATGCTCCATATGGACAACATAATCAAAATCCACCTGAATGAACAGACCGACCCAAAGATGCTTTTGGGAACGTACACGTCTGATACCAAACCGGGCACGTTCAAATGGAAGCACGGTGTTCTGACCACCGCAGTTCTCGAGGGTAAATGGGTTCTTGTAGAAGACATTGACCGCGCACCAACAGAGGTACTCTCGATCCTACTAACTCTTTTAGAAAAGCGGAAACTAATCATACCTTCGAGAGGAGAAGTATTCCATGCGGCTAATGGATTTCAATTGTTGGCGACAGTGCAAGTCCCCGCAGAGTCAAAAATTATGATACCCGATATGATTGGGCTTCAGAGATGGCACACTATCCTTTTAGATGACTTATCGGTCGAGGACTTGAAAGAGGTGATATCTCGCAAGTACCCTCTGCTGGTGAGGTTAGTGGACAAGTTTGTGGCATGCTACTTAGCCGTACACAAGCTGTATCACTCCAAGAAATTTGCCAGTATGAACAGAGGGTCTCAACCAAGGGTCATCTCTATGAGGGATCTTGTTAAATTCTGCTCCCGGTGTCAGAGGCTGCTTGAGAACAACAACGTGGAGTCCCGCATGATGTCTACCGAACTGTATGACCAGATATTCCAGGAAGCGTGTGACTGCTTTACGAGCTCGATCGTGGAAAGACAGCCGCGGGAGATTATAGTGGAGGAGATTGGCCACCATCTGGAAATTGCCACTTCGAGGATAAATCTATTCCTGAACAGAAATGTGCCGTCATTCTCCAATAATGACCGTCTTGAAGTTGGCAGAGCTATTCTACCAAAGAGCGGGAGTAAACGACGTGTGGCTAAATCTTGTTTTGCAAGAACTTCGCACTCTTTAAGATTGATGGAGCAGTTGGGAGTAGCCGTTTCTATGTGTGAGCCCGTATTACTGGTGGGAGAAACGGGAACGGGAAAAACCACTGTTGTGCAGGAGATGGCGAAAATGCTCAACAAGAAGATTACAGTAATCAATGTTTCACAGCAGACAGAAGTGGGTGATTTGCTCGGTGGGTTCAAACCTGTTAACCAGAAAATGCTGGCTCTTCCGTTGCAGGATGATTTTGAGGACCTTTTCAGTCAGACGTTTTCCGCAAAGAAGAATGACCACTTCCTAAAAGTCCTCTCCAAGTGTTTCAACAAGTCTCAATGGAAGAACGTTGTGAAACTGTGGAAGGAAGCCATACGAATGGCTAATGCTACTTTCCAAACAAAGCAAGAATCCCCAAAGAGAAGAAAAGTGGATACATCCCTTGTTTCGAAATGGGACAAGTTTCTTTCACAGGTCAATGAATTTTCTAAAAAGGTTGCAGACATTGAGAATGCTTTCGTATTTGATTTTGTGGAAGGTTCGCTAGTCAAGAGCGTTCGTAACGGAGATTGGCTCTTATTGGATGAAATCAACCTGGCATCTCCGGAAACGCTAGAAAGCATTGCAGATCTTCTTGCCGAAGAACACCGGAACATTCTTCTCTCAGAAAAAGGCGACATCGAGTCAGTCAATGCGCATCCCGATTTCCGCATCTTCGGGTGCATGAACCCTTCTACAGATGTGGGAAAGAGGGAGCTCCCACAAGGAATCAGAAGTAGATTCACCGAGCTATATGTAAGGTCGCCTGACGAGGATATACAGGACCTCTTGATGATAATCGATCGCTATATTGGTGATTATGCGATTGCTGATGAATGGTGCGGCAACGATATCGCACAGTTGTATTTGGAGGCTAAGAAACTTGCAGAGACCAACCAGATAGTTGATGGAGCCAACCAGCGGCCTCATTTCTCCATCCGTACGTTGACGAGAACGCTCGTATACGTCTGTGACATCATATCTGTGTATGGTTTGCGGAGGTCGCTATATGAGGGTTTCTGTATGTCGTTCTTGACTTTGCTAGATTTGAAGAGTGAAGAGAAGCTCAAAGGGGTGATCGAGAAGTATACGATTGCCCGTTTGGGTAACGCGAAATCGGTAATGTCCCAAGTCCCTCCCGCTCCAAGCTCAAGTGATGTCCAATTCAAACAGTACTGGATGAAACGTGGTCCGCTTCAACCCAAGGAACAACCTCATTACATTATGACTCCATTTGTGGAGAAAAATATGCTCAATTTGGTGAGGGCTTCCTCTGGCAGAAGATTTCCCGTTTTAATACAAGGTCCGACTTCCTCGGGAAAAACATCGATGATCCGATACTTGGCAACCATCACAGGCCACGAGTTTGTGAGAATCAACAACCACGAACACACTGATCTTCAGGAGTATCTAGGTACGTATGTATCCGATGAGAGCGGGAAGTTGGTGTTTCGTGAGGGCGTGCTTGTTGAAGCTGTCCGCAAAGGTCATTGGATCGTTCTGGATGAATTGAATCTGGCCCCCACAGATGTCTTGGAAGCGCTAAACAGATTACTCGACGATAATAGGGAATTGTTCATCCCTGAAACACAAGAGGTGGTTCGCCCTCATCCAGATTTCATGATCTTTGCCACTCAGAATCCACCTGGAATCTATGGAGGAAGAAAAATGCTTTCGCGAGCTTTCAGAAACAGATTTTTGGAGCTTCATTTTGATGAGATCCCAGAATCGGAGCTGGAAATTATTTTAAGAGAACGTTGCCAGATCGCGCCCTCTTATGCTGCCAAAATTGTGGAAGTTTACAGGCAACTCTCCGTACAGAGACAGTCCACCCGTTTGTTTGAGCAAAAAAATTCGTTTGCCACTTTGAGAGACCTTTTTAGATGGGCTCAACGTGATGCTGTCGGATACGAACAGCTCGCAGCAAACGGGTACATGTTGTTGGCCGAACGTGTCCGTCGTCCAGAAGAAAAGCTTGTTGTGAAAACTGTTTTAGAGAAGGTTATGAGGGTATCGCTCAACATGAAGGATTACTATGCCTCTATGGAGAAGAGCTGTTTAATCTCCAAGCCTGGACCGGTCATATGGACCAAAGCTGCGCGTAGATTGGCAGTTCTTATCTCCTCAGCAATGGAACATAATGAGCCTATCTTGCTTGTCGGTGAAACAGGGTGTGGAAAGACCACCATGTGTCAGGTTTTAGCTCAATTTTACGGGAGAAAATTGATAGCGGTGAATGCTCACCAGAATACCGAGACGGGCGACCTTTTGGGTGCACAGAGACCAGTGAGGAACCGCTCAGAACTGCAGGAGAGCGTAAAAAGAAGACTGGAAGAGTATTCTAGAAATGCGGGCAGAAACGTGAATATTGAAGAGACAGATGAACAGCTCATCCATGACTTTCATAAATCCAGAATGCTATTTGAGTGGACGGACGGACCACTGATTCAGGCACTTAAGGATGGTTCTTTTTTCCTGTTGGATGAAATCTCACTGGCGGATGATTCCGTGCTGGAGAGACTTAATTCCGTGCTGGAACCGGAACGTACTTTGCTTTTGGCAGAAATGGGCACAGATAAATCTATCACCGCATCGAGCGGGTTCCAATTCCTGGCCACAATGAACCCAGGAGGCGATTATGGCAAAAAGGAACTTTCACCCGCTCTGCGGAATAGATTCACCGAGATATGGGTTCCATCAATGGACGATTTCGATGACGTATTGCAAATCGTTCAACAAAAGCTGAAACGCCCAGATCTCGCTGATCAGGTTGTATCTTTCAGCAAATGGTTCGAATCCCGCTTCCACGTGACCATCTCTTTACGTGATGTTCTTGCATGGGTGGAGTTTGTCAACACAAATCCGTCGGAGGAGGCTCTTGTTCATGGAGCGTGCATGGTGTACATTGATGCTTTGGGGACCAATGCTACGTCCTCTCTCGCGGAATCACCAGAGAAACTTCAACAGGCTAAGAGGGAGGCTGTAGAATTTCTTTCGCCCGATTTATCTCTTATTGAGAGGAACTACAAAGTTGAAGTTTTGCCAGCCTCTGTAAATTGCGGATCTTTTTCGGTTCCTCGCAAGGGACATTCGACACCCAATTTCAAATTGGATGCACCCACCACGGCGCGCAATGCGATGCGTGTTATAAGAGCCATGCAGGTACACAAGCCCATTCTCCTCGAGGGAAGCCCTGGAGTTGGTAAGACGAGTCTTGTGGAAGCTCTAGCCTCGGTAACGGGAAACAAACTAACGAGAATCAACTTGTCTGAGCAGACTGATCTTGTGGATCTTTTTGGAGCCGATGCTCCTGCTCCAGGAGGGTCAGCAGGTGAGTTTATTTGGAAGGACGCTCCTTTTCTGCGAGCCATGCAAAACGGCGAATGGGTGCTTTTAGACGAGATGAATCTTGCTTCTCAGTCTGTTTTGGAAGGTTTGAACGCATGTTTGGATCACAGAGGAAGCGCGTACATCCCAGAGCTGGATCGTACGTTTGACTGTAGTGCCAACTTTTTGGTTTTCGCCGCGCAAAACCCACAACATCAGGGTGGTGGAAGGAAAGGTTTGCCGAAGTCATTTGTCAACAGATTCAGTGTGGTTTATATGGATACCCTTTCTGATGAGGACATTTTCCTGATTGCGTCACATCTGTATCCTGAGATTGACAAAAGTCTTGTTTCGAAGATCATTGACTACGTTTCACTGTTGGAGGAGCAGGTTGTGCGTAAAAAGGCGTGGGGGGTCGTTGGATCAGAATGGGAATTCAACCTCAGAGACACGATAAGATGGCTGGAGCTCTTGAAGAAGCCGTATGGGTTTCCGAATTCGGTGGGGAACGTGTTCCACACAGTTATAGCAGATCGTTTTAGAACGGGAGCTGACAGAGAACGTGCCACACTGCTTTTCGAAGAGGTTTTCGGATTCACTCCGGTTGTTAATGACCAACTGGTTATCGGGGAAAAATTCATCCTTTCCGCTGGATGTATTCTCCCGCGTAACGATTTGACCTCGGCATGGAGCAACGCCTTGCCTTTGCAATGTAACAATAGGGCAATGACCACCGCTGTCACATGTGTGAGGCGCGGATGGCCTCTCATTCTTGTAGGACCGTCGTCTAGTGGAAAGACGGATCTCGTGAGGTGTTTGGCGTCATTGTCAGGTGCTCCCCTGGATGAGTTTTCGATGAATAGTGATATCGATTCAATGGATTTGCTCGGGGGTTATGAACAGGTTGATATTACCCGCGTCAGATCGGAATTGACTACCAAGATTAAGCAGGAGGCGACGAAAGTGGTCGCGGCGAATATGGGAGAGCCTCGTATTAACCTTGTTTTGGAGCTTCTGGAGACGGAAGATTTTCCTGCCATGGTTGAAAAGCTTCAGAAGTTGAGCTTTGTTCCAAGTTTAATGCCACTGATCAAAGAAGCCCACAATGTCCTGCAAAGGGATTCAGAGGTGCGCTTTGAATGGTTTGATGGAACATTAGTCCAGGCCGTGGAAAAGGGCCACTGGCTCGTCTTAGATAATGCGAACCTGTGCAGTCCATCGGTTCTAGATCGTCTAAACTCGTTGTTGGAACCCAACGGGAAGCTCATCATAAACGAGTGCAGTCTCGAAAATGGAGAACCGCGTGTTGTTACGCCTCACGATAATTTCAGGTTGTTTCTCACTCTAGATCCCAAGTTCGGCGAGCTTTCACGTGCGATGCGCAACAGAGGAATAGAAATGTATCTGGATCCTCTGCGAGAGAGGGCGTCGACCCATGACAAGTCGCTGCTAACAAACTTTGCGTATCCCATCCCATCAAACTTGGTTCCTCTGTTTAATGCGATGACGGTGGGTGATTCTGAGAACATCTCAAAGGTAGTCTGTTCATTCCTCACTCGGTCAAGCTGCAAAATGATGGAGAGGTTTTCTTCCTTTTCATGCAGTGAGATTCCTAGATTGGACTGGCTCAACTCTAGGATCGAGTACCTGATCCAATCAAAAGTGATGGATTTCATCTGGAGCATCCTCGAAAACACCGGGGAAGTGGGTGGCGATCTTCCGCTGAACCCGTTTTTGACCCCTTTCGTTGAAGACGGTCCACCTTTGCTTTTTGATACCGCCTTTTCTACCATGGATGGAGGAAGGTTTTTACAGAGTGCTTCGACTCGTGCACTAGCTGCCAAAGCTTCAGATCTGACATATTTGGAAAGGTCGATGGCCATCGAGCTGAAGAGAGACATAAGAAATCCCCCAAGGCTTCATGTCTCACCATTGGTCAACCGTATCCACCAGTTTATGAGGGAAAATCCTCTTGAGGACATTTTTTACCTTCAAACGCTGTGGAAGGTCCTAATAGACTGCTCCGTACAGGGAGACGAATCACGTTTGAGAGTCTGTAGACAATTGATCGGTGAGTGGTCTCAGCAACAAGGGGTCGATGTTTTCAACTCTGTTTTGGAAGCCTTGGGCAACTCGCTGGAACTTACCACAGGAACCTCTATCTCGTTACTGTGGAATCGTTTCCGCGGGGACTATCCATCTTCTGAGGCTTCGTGGAATGCTCGGATGAACGTTTTATCGCTCACGGAAAAGCTGGATAATGTTAGCACGAGGTTATTCCCTGACTCCGAAACCGCTGTAATTGATTTGCGCCGCACTTTGCTTGACTTGTGTGTTTCAGATTTACAGGAGTTCGATTTGGAGCCACTGAGAGAAGTAGTGAAGTCTCTCGAAACGAGTACTAATGCTTTTCTTATCCCGAGGACAAACGTATTTATCGAGATGTATGCCAATCTAGCCGATATGGTGGCCACTGCACAAGGAGTCAACCCAGATATGGAATTCTCTCTGCGTGCTGGAAAAGAAACGCGATTGATGTTACGAGGTAAAGTGTATCCTGTTTGTCTAGAGTACACTCCACATCAATCGGAATCACTGATCACAGATGTGTGTAAGAAAGTTTCTGACTTAAGCGGGTTTGTCAACGGAAAGACAATGTCACAAGCTATCGAGGACTTAAGGTACTTGACTAGGAAGATGGTTCATCATTCAAAGGAAATACTGGCCCCGAGAACGAAAATCCTTGAATCGATTCTTCAGAACTGGATTGCCGAGATCGCGTCTCTGCATGAAGAGGATCCTCGCTTTGATGAAGTGGCGTCCAAGTTTTACAGTGATTCCGGTTCTCTGGGTTCTTCCTGGATTAGATTTGCTCTAGGCTCGCTGAAGTTGTATGTCCCCAGTTCTCCCGTTGATCCCGCGATATCCGACCACATTAAGTATGACACTTTTGCACGCCACAGAGACCATGTGATCGCGATACGAGAATCTTGGATTCTTGTCCGCAAGGCATTCTATGGAGACATGCCATTACCTGCAGAAGAGGATATCCTACCAGACATTGGTGAACCGCCGTTGAGGCCAAAAGTTTTCAGACCGTCTTCATCGATCGACCCACTTTTCGAGGAGTGGAAAGCGTTCACCGAATCGGCATCTACTCAAGCTGAAAAGCTGCTGTTACAAAGCAATCAGGATCATATCGAATCGTTCCAGAGAAACTGCACCGCATTTTTACACAGACTGGATCATTTCTACGTGTACTCCGATCTGAACGATATCTTGCGCGGATTTGTCCTTTCTCTGAAACTGGGCTTTGAGCTGCTTAGACAGGAAAAGACTAACCCAGACTCCAATTTGCAGATTTCTTCCCTGGTAGATTCTACCATTTTGGCATCCAGTGGAGTGCAGCCTTTGTTTGAGTGTGTTTATTCGCTCTGCAAGGACCAGGATGTGAATCGAATAGAGGTTGAAAAATCACTTGCTCTTTTCCTGAGGTTATTTTATGCCAATCCACACATGAAGGACATGTTCTTCAAGATTGTTCAAATGCTCTACTACAGGTGGTCGTTACGACGCATGAAAGAAGCAGAAGAAGCACGTGAGAAGGAGCAGTTGTTCAAGGGTGAAAAGACAGCAGAAAAAGAATTTGAAGAATTATTCCCTGATTTTGACGAGGTGCTCACTATCTCTGAAGAGTCTTCTAAGAATGATTTTTCTCCAGTGTATTTTTCTATTGCCCGGTTGTTCATTAACAGAGACCCTGGTTCTGTAAGTCAGATACTTGAGGAGAGTGGGAAAATCATTTCGGTTCTTTCGGAAATGGCCACTTTCCAAGGAGGTGAAGCCTCCTCGGGTTCATTGTGCGGTGTGATTTCTCTCATGTTCAATCGTGTGGAACAAATGGAAACCACCAGCGGTTCGGTAAACTTTTATCATGGGTTCATCCCTGGTGAGACGCTTCTTGCCAACAAGGTTGTACAGGAACTTCAGTGTGGGGTTCAGAAGCTTATTGAACAATGGCCAGAACATGCAACGTTACAGCAACTGATTATCGCGTGCGAGGAATTTTCCCTATTTAATGCAGAGACCCCTGTTGCGAGACTATTGCACAAGATTGAACAGCTGTTTACGCTTGTAGCTGAGTGGGAAAAGTATGCGCATTCGAAAAACACCCTGAAAACACATATGGACGAGCTTACGAAGCTAGTAGTTCGGTGGAGAACGCTTGAATTGAGCTCGTGGAAGAATATTTTCATCCACGAGGAAGAAACCATCCAGGAGCGAATTGGTCAGTGGTGGTTCCACCTTTTCGAGTCGCTGGCTTTGCCATTATACAATGATGAGCAGCTCGACAGCACGTCAATTTTGACTGCTATGAATGTGTTTTTGAGTCAAACCACTTTGGGAGAGTTCTCACACAGACTTTCTCTTTTGGCGGCGTTTTCATCTTTCTTGGAGGAGACTTTCAGTGTCACTGTTTTGGAGAACGTTATTTCGTTTTATAGCATGTTCTTGCCCGCTGTGGAAGAACGAATCGCGTCCGTGAAAAAGGGACTAGAGAAGGATATTAACGAAGTGATCCTTCTAGCATCGTGGAAGGATGTGAATGTGGATGCATTAAAACAGAGCGCACGTAAGAGTCATTCGAGTCTGTTCAAGATCGTGAGAAAGTACAGGACGCTGCTGAATGAGACCGTGTTACCAATCGTTGAAGGAGGAATTTCGGGGAAGACGGAGGTGAATCTTTCTCCTATTGAAGTCTCTGCACCCATTGAAATCGACCAAGAAGTGGTTAGTAAATGTCGCGAGATTTCTAGTTGGTGTACACGGCCTCGCATATTGCAAGACCTGCCCAGTTTAAAAAGAAACCTTACTGCCTATGTGGGCAGAGTCGATTCCAGGTCCGTTCTTAGCCTTTATCCATTCTGCAGGGACTTACTGGGTGAGATGGACCGCCTAAAGAAAGAAACTCCTTCTCAGCAGACAGAGGAGAACAAGTCTGTTATTACGGCTTTAAAAACGCAAAAGAGAAAGCTTTTGAGTGACTCTTTGAAAGAACTGAAGCGGTGTGGTTTGAGATTAAGGCTCACGACAGACGTGCAAAAAGCACTTGTTTCCGTGACATATGTTTTGGGCACTGCTTTCCCTGTTTCCAGAGATCAGGATGTGTATTTTATGCGCGTACTGGACCTTTTACCTCGTTTGAGAAGGGCTGTATCGGAGGTGAATGACGAAGTGCCTGTAGCAGACGCGCATAGTGGACTGAGCGTGTGTGAAAATTTGGTTTTCTTTCTTTTAAGGCAGAGAAAACCGTTAACGGAATGCACTAACCATTTCGCCTTGTTGATGCAAGCGCTCGATCAAATGAAGAGTGTGTTTGGCCAGGCTGTAGTCGAAATTGCACCTCTGAAACCTGACTTTGATCAGTTGAGTGGTTGGCTGCCAAAGCTTTTGGACCACTTCGAGTACGTCTCCGGTGGTGGCTTAGAACCTTTAAGAAGGCAGATTATGGAGCTCACTACAAGAGCCAACCAACTCAATTTTGGCATCGTGACTGAGACCCATGTACAGTTCTTTGACGAGGTGCGTGAGTTTGTACTCTCGTCTGTTGAGAAGCTGCAAAGCGAGGGATTTGCTGGTGAGGCTCTTGCCCTTTGGCTTGAATCTTTTGATTTCCTTGTGAAAAGGGTCGAGAACACCTTCGAGATTGAGGTGGTGGAAAAAGCCTTCCGGGACCTGTGTACTACTATTCTTGTTGCAGTGCAGGAGGTTGTGAAATTGCAAGACGACCTCAGTGAAGAGGACGATCTGTGGTGGACCAATAATGCCGGCAATCTACTTCAGTGTGTTCGTGAACTGCGGTTGAAAGCTGTTGGGCAGAAGTTGAATCGGTGTATGAGCCTATTGAGTGGCTGTGATTCGCAGCCTTTGATACAGTTTTCCTATCCGATCGTTTACGCCTATGGAAACCTCGTGAAAGCCGTTTTGGAAAAGCTGCGTCTTCAGTACGTTGAAGACAGTCATTCCACCTTTATTCTGATGAGCTGTCTGCACACCTTGTGCGTAGAAGGGTTCTGCTCGCCTGAGCCTCCATCGAATGAAAAAGAGTCGGACAACCTGCAAGAGGGGACAGGGATGGGTGATGGCGACGGTGCGTCTGCTGCCAACGATGCGGAGGAGGACGAGAACCTGGAAGAGAATGCGCAACAACCTAACGAAGAGAACAACGCAGAGGACGAAGAAAACGCTGTTGAAATGTCAGGAGATATGGCTGGTGAAGCTGGTGAGGCGTCAGAGCAGGAAGACGACGAAGAACGAGAAAACGAGGAGGAGTTGGACGAGGAGATTGACGATATCGACGATGCAGATCCCAATTCTGTAGATGACAAGATGTGGGATGAGGAGGCCAACACCGACAAAGAAAAGCAGTCTGATAACGTTAAGGGTGAAGGTGAGAACATGGAAGGTAAGGAATCTGAAGATGAGGGAGAACAAGATTCTACCAACGAAGACCAAACAGACGACGAGAATGCCGTTGGAGAACAGGAAGACGACGTAAGGAACGACCAAGGCGAGCAGATGGATGATGATATTTCTGAGTCGGAGGTTTTGGATCTGCCAGATGAGATGAATCTTGACGAGGAGGAGGACGGAGAGGACGAGCAAACAGAAGAAGGGGAAATGGATCTTGATGAGTCTATGCGTGATGCGGAGGAGGAGGACAAAGTGGAAAGCGGGGATGAGGAAATGGGTGATGAGGCGAATGAAGCTGGTGGCACAGATGGAGAAGCGGAGATAGAGAGCGGCGAAGACGAGGAGGAGGCAGAAGCTGATGAAAATGCAGTCGGGTCAGATGCCGAAGGCTCTGAAAATGAGGCCTCTGGCGGCGAGAATGAGGAGGAGGACAGATTAGATGAAGAGTCCCTTCTCAACAACAAGGAGAATGAAAATGGTGACGACTCGGTGAACAAAGAAAGCGGTCTAGAGGCTTTGGAAGCTGACGATGACGGTGAGTCCTCAAATAGAGACGACTCTGCAGCGCAGGAGAACGGAACGACTGCCGAGGGAGGCGACGCCGAAGCACAACAAGAGTCAGAAGCTCTTGGGGCGTCTGGTGCTGCGCAGGCCGAGCAGAATGAAAATTTTGAAACGGACTCGTCACGCGACCAGGCAAAGGAGTCCCTCAAGCAGCTCGGGGACACCCTTAAAGAGTTCTACCGTCGTCGCCAGGAGATCCAAGAGGCGTCTGAGAATGCCGAAGAAGCGTGTGGTGAAAATGCTGAAGCGTTTGAGCACACCGATGATGTGGAATCTTCGACCCAGGCGATGGGTTCGGCGTCCCGGGACCAGCTAAGCTCGTTTAAAGAAGAAAACGCCATTGATGAAGAAGAAGAGAAGGACGCAGACGTTGAGATGACTGATCAAGGAGATGAGGAGAATGCTCAAGAGGCTCATGATGAGGCTTATGACCCTCTCACTTCTAGACAGGGAGATCCCTCTACTGCTAAGGGCACGTCTGAAAAGCCGTCGAACGAGAGAGAAGTGTTGCAAGACCAGGACGACGCAGACGAGTACATTGCAAACGAACTGGGTGAAGATCTGCAGTTGGAGAACGATGGAACTCCGTCAAGGACTGTGGACGATGCAACGAAACTGTGGCAGGAGAGCGAACTGGCGACACAGGAGCTTGCTTCTGGTCTTTGTGAGCAACTCAGGCTGATTCTTGAACCGACGCTCGCGACAAAACTAAAGGGCGACTACAAGACAGGAAAAAGGCTCAACATGAAGAGGATCATTCCGTTCATTGCGTCGCAGTTCAGGAAGGACAAGATCTGGCTCCGTAGAACAAAGCCAAGTAAAAGACAGTACCAGGTTATGATTGCAGTGGACGATTCCAAGTCGATGGCAGAGTCTAGCAGCGACAATCTGGCGTTCCAGAGCATTGCTCTCGTTTCCAAGGCGCTCACGCAACTTGAATCGGGAGGTTTGTGCGTGGTGAAATTCGGGGAGAACACCAAAGTGGTTCATCCGTTTGATAAACCGTTTAGTCGTGAGTCTGGACCTAAAGTATTTCAGTGGTTCAACTTCCAGCAAACGCGCACAGATATCCGCAAGCTGGTCTCCAACTCTCTTACCCTGTTTGATTCAGCAAGGGCGTCTGGAAACGCAGACTTGTGGCAACTGGAAATCATCATCTCCGACGGTATGTGCGAAGACCATACCACTATCCAGAGGCTCGTGAGACAAGCGAGGGAGCAGAAGGTTATGCTTGTGTTTGTCATTATCGATGGTATTGCGTCGAACGAGTCGATCCTCGACATGTCTCAGGTCTCATACGTGCCAGATGCCAACGGGAACATGTCTCTCAAGATGGATCGCTACCTGGACACTTTTCCCTTTGAGTTTTACGTGGTTGTGCACGATATCCAGCAGCTCCCGGAGATGCTTGCCCTCATCCTCAGGCAGTACTTTACCGAGTTAGCCTCTGTGTAAGTGAGTAGATGATTTGTTTTTGGAATGGTTCTGAATTGTAAAAGAAGTTTTGATCGCAGGTCCAGACTGCCACCGAAAGTATTGACGAAAGAACATTGGAAAGGTCTTGGATCATTGCCATACGTGCGCTTCATAAAATTAGGTGCCTGTCCATCTAAAGAAAGAGACCTCGGGTAAGGAACAATGTGTTTCCTCAGATATCCAGCAGAGTACAAGTCTTGGAAAATGCCGGGCGAGAATCATTATCACCTGGGGAGAATCCAAAGAGGCATCTCCGAAATGGATGAGGAATACTTCTAATGGAATGTTTCTTTGGAACAGAGAGTGTTCTGCATGGAGAAAACGTTGTGATGGTCTTCTGCATGGGCAATGAATACCGGACATTCATCATATGGTGATGAAATTATTGTCTGATTTTCCAGTCTTTAAAGCGTCTTTCGCGGAAGAAACGCATATACAATGACATTGTTAGACGTCCGTCTTTACACCAAGATACTGTTGCAGTTACCATAGTTTCTACGACGATGACTTCCAGGATTATTTCTCATCAAACCCCAATTTGGGTTTACTATGAACCTACAGGATCTCCATACTCTCCAACCGAGACTGAAGGAGGTGAGCTAAATAATCAGTCAGAGTTCTACAATTCCATGCGTATCGGAGGCTATTCCAATCATCATCTCTGAAAAATGTAGACCAGGTAAAATCAGACCTCGTATAGTCCAACTACTTCCGCTTTATAATTTGACACATACAAGTTTGTCATTTCTTTTTTTTTTTGAACTCAAAAAAATTGATTCGGAATAAATAGTAACTAAATATTCATCCTGTAGATTAAGG
>PPLB01006135.1:0-18214 GCA_003706365.1 Citeromyces siamensis
CTTCATGAGGCCAACCTGATGAACTCTGACGTAATGCAAGATCCTGCAACACCATGCGGTTGATGTGCCATCATGCGCCCGATTAATTAATAGGTTGCGCGACCGTAAACACCAGAAAATTTGTAAACCAATAAACATCGAGTGATTATATCACGATGACTGGCCCACGAAACGCGGCAGTGGTTTCATTGCGACGCTGCTCCTCGACGATTTCATGGCCATGAAACATCCTCACACCTCTGTGACATCACGGGACTAATGCGTCAGGGTCGTGTGTTGCATGAAAATTCGACTCCACAGGAGATGGTAAAAGGATGGTGCTAATCAATGGAGTCAAGTATGCGTGCGAAAGATGCATTAGGGGTCACCGTGTCACGACGTGTACCCATCAGGACCAGCCACTCATGATGATAAAGCCAAAAGGACGCCCTTCAACGCAGTGCCAGCATTGCAAAGAGCAGAGGCGAATCAAGAATCAGCATATTCAGTGTACCTGCGGCAACCCTAAATCTCATTCTACAGATTGTGCCTGTTATATCGAAGGTAGCTGTACGTGTAAGAGTAAGAAGAAGAATAAAAAGGAGAAGGACACAAAGAATGGTCAGGGCATAGGGGCACAAGTCACCACGGCACAAAAAGATGCCACAAAGCCTCATTTACCGGGGCAATTCTCCGGGCAAATACCTGTACATGGGGCTGGTGACATGCGTGGTCGAGTCAATTTTGAGCTCGGGGCTGCATCCACCACCAGTACTGACAACTACACAGCACTGCACAAATCCCAGCCCTCTAACATACCTGTCGGTATGGAGACGCTGAGCAATTTCAAACCCCCGTCTTCTCAAACTATACCGCGAGCGGGCGAGATCACCGTTCCCTTTGACGAGTATATCATGGGTGGTAACCTCAACACTTTGGTAGAAGAGCATTTCCCTGAGAGGCTGAATCGAGATACCTCATTAGAAAGCGGAGAAACTTCTGAGAAATTTTCGCCCATGTGGCGAGAAGATTCCTCCACCAACCTTTTTAGTGATTTGCCCACTTCGTATTTTGGCAACGGTTTGTTAGACTATTTCCCAACTTCTGCCGCACCTTCACCGAGTGACTCTTCGTCAACGTCTTTAAGCAACTTCAACAAACCCATCTATCATCAGGTGCCCATGCATCACAACCAGCACCCGAGACTGCAGAGGCAATCGACAGGGAATTCCATGCACAGTTCGTCTCACCACGGACATCACCACTACCACAGCCACTATTCACCGTACCCGGCACCGAAAAGAACAGAAAGCGTCCTATCTATGGCCAGCAGTAACGCTTCGTTCCAGACCCCAAATTCTCCGAATTCCAATCCTCCTCCTTTGCTGAGCTTTGACTCTACAGATTCGCTGAACAGAGCAGAGAAAAACATCGATATGGATTACCTGAGCATAGGAACGATACCGATAACGTCATCCTCGTTTCTCCCTCAGTTTAAAGATAAGGGAGACAAAAAGTGATATGCTTCGGTGCAAGCGGTTTTGATGAAGAAAAAGAAAGCCCAGGGTCGTAACACGCAAGCGTCCTTCTCATCGCATGCTCATGGGATATGTATTTATTTCCGATCATAATTCTTTTCAGGCGATGAAACGCGAAGGATATGGACATTGTCTGAGTTCACGATGTATAGATGATTAAATTTCGCGGTTGATTGTCCATGTTTCGTAGCGTCTTCTCACCTGCTGAGCTTCAATGTTACGAACGCCGAACAAACCGTGAGCAATTTCTAGTTATCTTACCAAGTTCTTTCATTCTTTTCGTATAGATCTACTAAATGTAAAACTAAAACCCGGTTCGAAGTGAATGCTAAACGTCTAATAAGCAAGCGGCAGATATGGTATGCTACTATGATGAAAAAAAAAAGGGTATCAATAATAATACATAAAGTCACACCCAACCCAACGAGTTTGACTGGTTAACCGGCTGGCTAATGTTTGGGTGGCTGAGTGAATCGTTAGAAGGAAGGTGGATAGCACCAGTAGAAGAGAATCCGTTGTACGAATGAGAAAGGCTAGGTGTTCCAGAATTGGATACAACCTTCTTCTTTCTGTATCTGTAGAAAAGCGCCAATCCGGCAAGATAAACCGAGACTCCAACTGCAGACCCTACTGTGATTCCTGCGATGCGCCCCTTTGACTTTACGCTCAGTTTCTCGGTATGAGACGATGCGTCCATAGAGCCTGAAGAATCTGAACCGGAAGATGAAACGTTCTGTCCTCTTCCCGACCCGGACTGCGACCCTTGCGCAGTACCGGAGTGGCTTTGCGCGTCGGAGAGAAGACCGGTAAGAGGAATACGGCTGTCCACCATTAACGCGACGGACATGAGCGTTTGGTCAGGGTTGTTGTAGAACAACGAGCCGGTGTTCAAAATGTCACTCTCCAGCTGGCTGATAAGGTCCTGCGGGAAATAGATTTCGGCCACGGTAATCAAGTAGTCCACGTTCGAAGATGTGAATGGGACGAGCTGTTTGACAAAGATGCTCGACATGTTGACATCACTGAACGGGGAGGCCACAGTCTTTGGGAGGTAGTCAAAGATCTGTGCGGCAGCCAGACCGTTGCTTACCACAAAGGGGTAGCTCCACTCTTCTTTGAAACCGACGGTGATGAGTTGGTGGTCTGCGGGTGGAGTCACCGTCTGCAATGGTGCAATGGCCTGTGGGAGTATCACAGACGATGTAGCTGAAGCGAAATCTGTCGTGGAGCTTGGGGCATAAGTTACCAGTGTTTGAGGGAGCCAGTTACTACTCGTCGAGGTGGTTTGCACCGGGGTTGCTGAAGACAAGGCTTGCGTCGTCACTGACTGCGATGCCATCGGTTGCGGAACCTGTGACACAGGTGAAGAAGCGGCCGTGGCTTCTGGTACTGCCGAGACTGGCGACTGGGCACTAGAGTTAAAAGCTACAGAGGATGTAGTCGCCACTGGTCTTGTGGACACCTTCACCGAAGTGGATGATTCGGACGCAAACTCCTGGGACGAGGTTCTCTGGAATATCACACCGCTCTGGCTGGCTTTCGAGGTAGCAGAAGTCGTTTCTGGCACCGCTGTTACAGATGTAGAGGCAGAAGGAGCTGCCGTCGAAGCGCTTTTATCAGATAATCTCGTTGAAGAAAACGCAGATACAACACTCTCCGATGTGTCGGCCTCAGATGACGTAGTAGTTGCCAGCAATGATGATTGTGACTGTGCCAGGGATGAGGGGGAACTGGATGTAGTGACCACAGCGATAGTAGATCCTGTTGATTGTTCTGGTGATTGAGATACCACAGACGTACTTTGGGCATTGCTGGTCACAGATGAACTAGTCCTGCTCAGCTCGTTGGACTCGCTAGCAGAAGTGCTGACAGCAGATTCCGGAGTACCAGAAATCACGGATTCTTGAATGGAACTCACAGACGTTGCGACAGAGATTGGGCTGCTAGTCGACACACTCTCAGAGATACTCGATTGGGGCTGCTCTTTTGCTGATGAAATACCTAGCGGAGAGGATATAACCGTCGCAGAAGGATTAGAAGTCCAGCTTGACGGTGTGGTCATCGTCGCGGGAGGTTGGAAAGGTTGCACTGACGAAGAACCGGGAGCAGTTGTGGCAGATACAGTTCCTTGTGATTGGATAGTGATCTCTGATGAAAAGGCCTCTGATTGTCTAGCGGAAGATGACACGCTTGCAGGTGTAAACGAGTAAGCTGATGTGTCAGAAGATTCTGCTGTCGAAACTGCAGAGGGTGACCGGGTGGAGGACGTTAAAGATAACGATGGGGAAGCTGTGAAAGAAGGCTCGTACGGAGCAGATTCAGTGGCCGAGTTTTCTGTCAAAGTCTTCGGACTCGAAGGAGCGGCAAAATCGGATGACGACATTGGGAGAGAACTGGAGGAAGTTTCGATACTTTGGTTTGAGGAAGACGCCACTGGAATGCCACTAGTAGAAGTCACCGAGATGGGTTGACCAGAAGTGAAGGAAGCTTCGAGATTTTCCACAGAAGTTGTTGTACTTGGAGCTGCAGTAGGTGAAGACTCTACAAAGACTCCAGAAGAGGCACCTTGGAACCATGCCGAGGTAGCGGTTTCAGCCTCGATCTGAGAGGATGTAAACTTTGTATCTGTAGGCGCAGCGTCCAAAGTCTCTTGAGACGCGTCGGTGGACATGATCTGAGTAGACCCGTTAACATCTGAAGATGCGGAGGAACTCGTCTGCTGTGTCTCAATGGACACCTCGGTAAAGGTTTCCGTTGAAGACATCTGAGAGGTCTCTGTGGAGGTCTCCGCGGTGGGTTCTGACGTAGAGGCCTGAGGTGTCTCAGTGAATGCCGCGGCAAAGGATTTCGTTGAAGACATCTGAGGCGTCTCTGTGGAGGTCTCTGCAATGGGTTCTGACGTTGACGAGGCCTGACGGGTCTCAGTGAATGCCGCGGCTAAGGATTCCGTTGAAGACATCTGAGGAGTCTCTGTGGAGGTCTCCGCGGTGGGTTCTGACGTTGGCGAGGCCTGACGGGTCTCAGTGAATGCCGCGGCAAAGGATTCCGTTGAAGACATCTGAGGAGTCTCTGTGGAGGTCTCCGCGGTGGGTTCTGACGTTGACGAGGCCTGAGAAGTCTTCGTAGATGCCTCTGTCGGAAACGCCTGCGAAGCAGAGGTTGTTGAAAAGAACTCGGACTGAGGGGACTCTGTTGGAAGCGTCTGCGACGCAGAGGTTTCTGAAACGAACTTGGACAGACGTGCATCTGTTTCTGGCGGCGACACCGACGAACCACGGGTCGAAGTTGTCGCCACAGAACCACTAGAAGTCTCCAAACTGCTTGATATGGCAGAGGACTTATCCAGCGCAACCGACGAAGTGATGTCCCAAGCGGACATTTCAGGCGTAAATGACAGAGCCGCCTCAGATGACACTTGTTGGTTATCAGCTGTAGACCCCCCTTCAGAAGCCGTTTCAGAGAAAGTGTCACTGGCCATCGCCGCATACGCCGACGCACCTTCACCTTTCACTGACTGGAAAGTTGGCTGGGAAGTGGAAAATCCGCTAGTGAGAGTGTCAGTCCCTGAACTGGATTCCAAAGTGGCCGCAAAAGGTGCACTGTACGATTCTGTCGGTGCAATCTGCAAAGAACTGGAAGCACTCGTTACTCTGTGGGAGGACGCACTTCCTGTTGTATCCTCGGTTTGAGAAACCACAAATTGGCCCACTCTGCTGAGAAAAGCGCCACCCCACGAGTCGGTCGGTTGCGTGTTGTAAATAGAGGTGACTTGGGCAGTCTGCGACGACGACGTCTCTGATGGCATCTGCTGTTCCATGCTTGGAGGAGACTTCACACCTGACACCCCTGTGCCTGACGGCCCAGTGCTGGACACCTCTGGCGAGGTCGATGAGATCACATCAGTCTGTGACACCGGATCCCACGGATCCCCTGTCGAGACACTCTCCGTTCCGTTAAAGTAGCTGCCTTTTCGGAAAGTCTGACCAAGGTCCTTCTTGTAATGATAAGCGCCCATCCTTTCAGAAAACTCTCTCAACAGCGAGTCGTCCCGCCTGGCAAAGGGGAGAGTAAGCGCCTCTATCGTTCCCACAAGAAACAACAAGGCAAACAGCTTCAACCTTATCATGGCACATGTAACTTGGTAAAAGAGCGAATGACTGTTGGTGAGTTGTTTATGCTAAAAGCGAAGGGATGATACAGCTTAGTCGTGCGCGAGACAAAACAACTAAAAAATGATCCGCGTTAGGGTTTCAGCGTGCCTGGCTGAGGCGCAGCGTGCATGCATGAGGCTACATCGCTAAGAAATTATATATGGAATCTACCAAAACGAGGGCATCTTCCTCCAGGGTCTCTCCCAACTCGGCAAGGAATGCATCCAAAACGGGTTGCTCCACTTTAGAGCGATCGTGATTCTCTTTGAAAAAACCAAATACAAACTCGACAAGCGATTCTTCGCGCATGCCCAGCATCTCGTCTATCAGCGACTCGATTTTTTCCCGCAGCTTGGCGTACACCTCAGATGCGAGTGGTTCCTTCTTGATGACGAGCTTTACCGGTTTCTGCACCGTCTCCTTGCCAGCTTGTGCTTCTTCCTCTCTCGCTTCATTCCTATCTGCATCATCAGCTGCAGCTTCCTGCACCCTGGTGTTGTTCCTGAAACTGAGGTAGTTGGAGTGCTTCAGGTAGTACGAGTCGAGATTCTGATCAATCTTGTTGTCTGCGCCTGTGACGCCGTGCACAAACTCGTTTAAGAAAATCTGCTGCCGCTCGACAACAACTTTTTTCTCATAGTTGTCGTGCTCCACCAGGGCTCGGAAATTTTTCAAAAGGTTGGCACGTGCCTTGTCACGTCTCACGGCGTGCTGTTCCTGTATTTGCAACTTCATCTGCGTCTCCTTCTCTTGTCTCTCATTGTGCGCCCGTGCCGCCTGCTCATCGTCCACAAACGGCTCATCGTCTTCGTCGTCCTCCTCTTCCTCCTCTTCTTCATCAGCAACACCCGCATTGCGCGTGCGTTGACTCAGATCTTGAAACAACCTGCGCAGTTTCATCCTCGCTTTCCTCTTATCGCTTAGAATCAGGTTCTCCCGCTTCGCACGCTCCATTTTCACAACCTTGAGCCGGAACTCGGCGATATCGTTTTTCACCGTCGGCACAATCTCTTTTGGCACGTCCACCAGCTCTCTATCATCAACTTCGTAGTGCTCGTACTCAGTGGCGGTTCGCTCACTTACCACACCTTGTGGTAACCGCGTCTTTAACGATTCCACAAATGTGTTCAACTGCGCCTGCAACTCCTCTTTCCTTTCTAACACATCATCCAAGTCATTCAGCTCCTTGAAACAATCCTCCACGTTCTTCTCCACACACACCTGCAGCTCCCTCTCGAGTTCCAGTCCACACAGGAGCTTTCTCAGTTTTATCAACACCCACGGATCACCGCTACTTATATACACAAACTCGACGTCTGCCGTGTCACTCGGAACGCACGACCAGCAGAACTTGCCACCGCCGATCAACGTTATAGCTTTGCAAAGTAAATTCTCCACAAAGAGAACATTTTCAGTCACGTAGTGCGGCAAGTGGGTCACACCCATCTTGAAAAAATTCTCTAACTCGTTGGGAAGGTTATTGAACTGTAACATCTCCACATAATGCGTCGCCTCCATCTCTATTTCTATCTCTTTTTGTTCTACGCGGTTGGCCTCGTTGTTTGAACCATCGTGGTTATCCACAACTTTGCCATGTTTTACAGGCACGTGGACACCAGCAATGTCACTGATCGTGTCACCATGTCCAACACTTTGGAACCATTTCAGCTCTTTACCTCGCCGATGGATGACAGCATCATGCGCTTGTAAGAATAAGTTAGCGGGTAGTGACATTGAGTGCAAAATGGGATTCTCTTCGGCCAAAAGTCAAACTCAGAGACTACTGTATTTGTTATAAAAGAAAATGTCATTTAATGAGCTATCAGTATCTCGGGGCGATAAACGGTTGTAAGTATTGTATTTGTCTCTTCTGTTGATACAAAGTTTTACCTTCTTATTTTTTTCACTTATAGGAATCTTTTGCCCTTTTCACATCTAATTCTGTTTATGTTCCAGAATTATTGGCTCTCACCTCCCACGTCAGAGGTCTCTGAGTACTCATATTCGAAACAGTTCTTGTTTAAGGATGATTTCCCGCTCCTCTTTTGTTGAGTTGGATTTCGATCATCTTGGGGTGAGAATCATAAATTCTCGAAAGATTACAAGAATGGGTAAATTTTCCTTCAACAAGTCATTTGTGAATCATTACAGTGTTGTGACATATAGACAAACAATAATGTTCGAATGTGGTTCTCTTTCTCCATAAACAGCAATCCCGATGCTTCCCAGGAGTTTGGTATAAGGAAGCTTGAATGCTAGTTCAAGCAATTAGTATTCCGAAGAATAGCAGGAGCCTCACTCACCAGCTCCTGAAGTGTGTACTTTTATCTTTTGTTGGGGCAATTATGTAAACAGGGCCATTGTGTTTAGTCTTGTAGTTGGAGATCGATGTGGGAAACTTTTCTTTCTGTTGCTCATTTCTTCAGAGCATTATTAACTATGCTCTGTGTCGGTATATTGGATCAGCCGCGATCCGATACTAGGATGCATGTCGAATGCAATGCAAGAGGAAAGGACTACTGTTTTCAGTTACTCCGCTTTTGATTAAGAAGGTCCTTCCTCGTCATCATACGTGCACGAGAATAGTCATTCGTCGTGACCTTTATGCATTCGAATGAGCATTCCCCACAAACTCTATGCATCCTCTTGCAGGAGCGATTCGTGTATAAAAGGGACTCAAAAGACTCCAATTAAGTATCAGCTTCAGGTAGAAGTACTACATCATTCACCCGAAAAACTACTACTACGAACTGTTTCGTGAATACTTGGAAAGAGAGAAAACTATGAGTGCGAACTACACAGCTCAAGCTGCTACCAGTTCCTCGCATCATCAACATGGTGCGAATTCTGTGGATGGAAGATATGATGGTACGGGGAACGAAATTTGGACATTCGACTATACCAAGGAGTATGATAAATGTGTTATTAAATTGGAAAATAAGGAAGATTTTCTAACTTGGTATAATCAAATCTAAAGGCTCTTTCATCAATTGGGATTAAAGGAGGTGGTTAATGCTGCTAATGCTGATCATGAATCAACTGTTGATGAAGTTGACTGTGAAAAGAGTGAAGCTGCAAATCACATAATCGCTATGGCTTTGGCCCCCAGGATGCGTTGTCATTTCTCTACCATGAGAAGCGGTCCTAAGAATCTTGTTAATCTGAAGGCCTGTGTTGGAAGAGTTAGAAAGGTTTTTGAAATCGAGAATAGCTTTCAGTCTTTGAAGTATTATGGTCAGATTACACCCGAAGAGTTTGTTGGTAAACTCAGCGTTCTGAATGATGAATACGAAAGAGCTACGGGATAACCAAATGATCAGAGATATATCACTTCTATGATCAACTCCCTAACTGGAAGGTATGCTGATATCTCGAATTACTTCAGGGTCCTCAATACTGATCCGAAAGTGGAAACTGTCTTTGATTCAATTGTTAATCAATAACAATTGGATGGAGAAAACAGTTACAAACGCAACGGGAGTACTAGCCTACGGGAATCAAGGACAGTAAGGCCAGCCAACAAATCAAAGTCCAAAAAAATAAAGAAATGGAAGCCGTTTCGTGGAAAATGCTGGATCTGCCAAAAAGAAGGTCATCGGAAGATTTATTGCCCCTCAGATGCCGAAGAGCAGAACTTTGACTGGTCATGCTAATTCGGCAGACGAGACCTCGATGGTTGGGATCGACAATGTGATTGTCGATTCGGTTGCCGGAGCAACTGTCACAAATTATCAGAAGCTGCTTCACAACTATCGAGATGTAGGACACCGCGGAGTGAATGGTCTTCTAGTCGGACCCAACGGAACTCCTATTGACGTTGTAGGAGAGGGAGACTTAAAGATCAGGACTGGTAAAAAAGATGCACACATTAAGTGTTATCTTACACCAACAGTGGACTCCACGTTGGTATCACTGTCCGATATGGTGAAGTACGGCATTCACCTGGACACGTCCGAAATGACGTTGAACTATAAGGGCGGTCACATAAAGACCAAGTTTGAAGACAATCTATTAACCTTCAATAATAGATCATTAATCAAACCCAAAATACAGAAGGTCAACAGTATTCATCAAATATCGGGTCATACTTCTAAAGAACGAATCAAGACTACCATCAAAAAGGGTCGTATTCAGGGGTTGAAGTTTAATTCAGACGATTTTGATGATTCGCCATGTGAGGATTGCTTGATTGGTAAGGCTCGCAGAGCAGATGCCATTGAAGACAGTCGCAAAGAGTACAGATCAAATCAACCGTTTGATTTGGTACACACTGATGTTGGAGAACACCCAATCAATATTATATAATCATCACCGATGATTGTACAGGTTGGTCGTACATCAGATTCATGAAAAAGAAGGATATTCTTGAAGTTCCAAAGGACTATGTCGCCTTGGTCAATTTGGTTATCCTGTCAATATGTTTACGTCATATGAGATTATCTGCAGAACAAAAGGAGCAGGACCACACTTGACTAGATCCGTAAACCATATTGGTCGTGTGTTGCACGATATTACTGTCACAATCACAATCATGTGCCTCAGTTCTGACAAGAACTTATAGAATTTGAATTAATCGATTAATATTCACATTAAAGCAATAGACACCGCGTAATGTAGTAGGTTTCCCGTTATTCTTAGGCAGCTTGAGCAATTCCGAGCTGAATTCCAGGAGTAATGCGCTGAAATCATTGCGCGCCGTATCGCCGCGGACACAATTTCTTAGAAATAACAATCTCCAATGTTGTGGTATGCTTCCCAACGTCTTCCAGATTCCAAAAGCAACCATAGTATAGGCTTCATGGTAATGTACACTCTTAGCTTCCGAATTGATATTCGAGGTAACAACACGAAACAAATTTCACCCGTACTCGAGTGTATCAGCACGCAAGGATTGACGAACTGAGCAACAAGAGATCCCGAGTTATCCTACGTCCTTTCATCACAGGTAGACTTGCAACTCCAACAAGGTGAACAAAAAATAAAACTTGCCCTTACAGGTGATGTCTTTGAGGAAAACTGGTAAACTTGCAGATCTATTACAACTGTTCTGTGTTTTGAATTCGGGCTAACTACGAGAATCTGATAATAGTAGATGCAGGTGACATGGAAGATCTTGCGTATGAAGATCAGGATGATTCAAAACAGACATTTGAAGGTATTCAGATAACGAATTGTCAATTGATAATGAGAAGGAAGCTGAAAAACAAGAGGTGAACACGCAGAATTTGATCTCTGATTTGGATGATTAACAGATGGAATTTGAAAATGTGGATCAAAGAAATGACACCGGACTATTTTCACGAAGTCATGAGGATGCACTACCAGTGAAAGACATCAAAATGAACAAAACAAAGTTTTTTCTTTCGATAAAGAAGAAGTACAAGAACCTGAGAAAGATTACCAAGAAGAACAACGAGCGATTGTTCAAAGTGACTTGAATGAATCTATTGGTTCGAAAAGATAAGAGGTGCTTGAAATGACCGAGGCCGAATTGATGTCTGCTGAAGTACCAGAAATATTATTAAGCTTTGAAAAGGAATCACAGGACGAAGTTCCTGAAGAATCTGAACTCAATCCGGAGGAGTATTCAGAGGAGATTCCAACCTCGGTCTTGCAAACCAACTGTTCAGTATCTCGGAAGATTCTTCAATTATCCACACAAGGTGATTCGAGAAAAAGTTAACCAAGTTATCTCGTACTTGTTGGGCACGAAGTCACTTGGACTGGAACACAGAAAACATCGTGGTAAACCAGAAAGACTCGAAGTCTATTTGGGTATGACTATTCTTCTGACCCAATAGACAGAAAATCTCAGGGCGCCTTTGTGTGCATGAGGCAAGGAGTGCCGATATCCTGGAAGATGGAGAGAACAAAGCTCACGACACAATCTTCTGCTGCATCGGAGTATATGGCATTGGTGATGACTTCAAACGAAACACGGTGGTTAAACTAGGCTATACGTCTCTTGAAAGGAGGAGACCAATCCCCGCCATTGTTTTACATGGACAGTTTAAGTGCTATCAAATTGGTAAGAAATTATCAATTTCGCGCAAGAACGAAGCACTTGGATGAAAAACTCCATGTGGTACTGGATCGTCTAAGAGACAATGAATTTGAAGTGAAATTTATTACTGGAAGAAATCAAGTGGCAGATCTGCTGACAAAACCTGTAGGAGCAGATGTGTTACGCTATCTAAGGCCAAAAATGTTGGTCTGAGAAACAAACAAACGTCAATAAATATCAGGCGTTGAGTGCTGGTATTTATTTAAGTTTTGGATTTTTATGAAAACAAAAGGGTGAAAGAAATGTGGGAAAACACGAATTACGGGGGGTGTGTGCACCTTTCTATCGGACATACACTTGTATATTACTATTGCATCACAACGCATAGACATGCATAGTACAGTTGCATCGCATAAGGATGAAACGCTGACAAACAGAAGTGAGAATGAGTTATAGTAGTATATGCCATGGTGAAACCAGAGTGGTCTTAGCCCATTCACATTATCACCTTCGTTCTTCTGTACAAGGAATGGCAGGAGGTTATGAATACAAATTGGAACCGCAGAGTGGAAAAACCCATGTTGTGAAATTGCCGAGGGATGTCGCTTAAACAAACAATGCTTCATACAGGTTCGTGCATGAGCCCTTGGTCACTGCGTTCGATACCTTCCCTCATAAAGTGCTCACATGGAATCCTCTTTTAGTAGAAGCTTTAAAATACCATGTCTAAGGCTACGACCGTTTCAACGGTCCTACTTGCTGAACATATCTGCATGCAAATGCATCTCGGGTAATCTTACCCTATTTTTCGGTTCACACACGATGCCGTACTCATGCGTTGAAATGTATGGGCTATTTCAGATCACGTGAGACATTTCGGGAAAAATATGAGAGGTGCATGGAAACAGCAGTATCTAGCACGTTTGATGTATAAGAATTCAGTTCTTTGCAGATGCTGTAGTTTATCCCTGTCCAATGTGCAAGGCCGATTTGGACAGTTTTAGTTGTAGAGGGACTCTCGTCATGCTTCTTGTCAATCGACGTTCTGAAATTACTTCATGGTAACCATTTTCCTATATAATACTGTATAATCGACATCTAAATAAAACAGAAGTAATTGTCTATGTGAACTAGCCAGCATTAATCTTGCACGAAGTTATGAAACAACTTATGTAAGTCCTGTTTTACCTAGAAAGGTCCTGGCTGACTTACATAGCTCACATAGGCTACTTGAAGACGAAGGAGATAATATCCATTCGGGAGAGAGAGGGAAGGAGAAAAGGAACTGCCAGGATCAGCCACTCGATTGTCAATCTCGTTGTGTTTCACCTTCTGGTTATTTCCCACTCTTGCAAGAGATGGAAGTCATATTAGTCTCTTGCATATGGCTTTGCAGTCCCTATCTTTCATGAAACCGAGTCTCCATATCAAATACGAAAAGATCACGCACTTTAAAGTAGATCCCCTCGACGATAGCCAATTTTTTCGCTCGTTCAAAGGGAATCCACACTCCTAGAAAATCGATTTTTCCCTCCCTGACAACGTATCTAATCATTTCCAGCCTCAACGCTCTGTCACGCCGTCCCCGTGACATGGATGATAATCTGAGCATTTTTGATGCGTTGATAAAATGAGTGTCCTCACGGCGAAGGATCTTCACATCATCTACCACCAATTGGTAACAGAAGATATCCTCGTCGTCCCAGTAAATTTTTTGTATTGTCAAATTCGCTTTAGGATAAGACTCATGTGAATCCACCATGTAGTCTTCCGCGCAATCCTGTGCAAGCCTCTGTGTCAGTACTTCGTGGCTTATCACTCCAAAGTTAGTGGAGTTGGTGAAATCTGGTATTTGTTCAATTGCAACGTCATCATTAGTCATGAGGATATTGCGAACTTGGCGAAAAAGAATGAAAGGTTATTCATTCGGATATGGATCCGAATAAATCTTCAATTTGCCGAAGCAAAAAAAAAAACCTGTCTGCATAGTGACTTGCGTATGCACACTTGGCGTATGCAAAAATGTGTTCAACTTCGATCCTTTTGGTGCCCTGCGTAGGAGAAGTTAGTTCTTTATGAATAAGATACCCGATGCAAACAGATAAAGTTGATCACCAGTTCTTTGAAAAACCAGAGCATTGATTTTTATTGTACATAAGTACAGCAGACCACCCGAATTTCATCTCGTATGAAGAGGACTGTCATATCATGTGAGATATCTATTCAACTGATAGTTTCTCGGCTGTTTTGAATTTCTACAAACTAAAATATACGAATACGAAAATTCCACACAAGAGAAGCACTCCATTAAACTTCTTGAGAGTGGTGGAAAGAGATTTTCTACATTCAGCGGGCTCTTGAACTTGCTGTGATTTTTGTTAGCTCGATATCGTTGAAAATATTCTTCTCCTTGCGTAAATAGAAAAAAAATTGGTATCAGCACCTGGTCTGTAATTCTAGTTTCGAAACTGCATATGCATGCATACTGTATCGTACGATGGAGATGTGTAGCTTTCTCGGTTGTTCTGGTGCAGTTTCTGTCTTCTTGACAGTCACCTCTTATGAAGAACCATGTATTTCTCTGGATGAGGGATTTTTGTTCCACATCGATATAATCTGATTCAGAGACACAATCATCTGGGTTTTCATTTTTTTTTTTCACATAAAACATATAGTAAATATACCTAGTTATACTCAACCGAGCCACTGACATTCATTGAGAACTCCAGCGAGGTAAAATTCAATACCATCGTTCGTGTTGTAGTATGAAGTATGCTCCTATATCCGGTTGCACGCCCAAGGGCAATTAGGAAAACCTGGGTTCGATTCCTAGCCAAGCCGTTTTTAATGTCTCGGTGGTTTTCAATCAAAGACTTTCTAGTTCCATACATCGTGAGTGTGGATTCGCAGTCAAAGCTTCTATTCCTTCATCGTCCAGTGGTTCGGCGTTTGTCTCTACTGATTCTTTGTTGAAATATGCAAACTGTGCTTCTTTCGACACATCTTCAGACTGTTGTTCTGATTTTTGTCACAGAACTGCACAACTGGTTCAAACTTCGACTGTTTGTCTAAACTTTTCTTGGATTATCCAGCTTACTCCAAGACGTGAACCTGGGTTTTTCTTGTGTTTTGACATTCAAGATCCCTAGTGTGTGCAAGCTGATTCCCTCTTGATGCTCCTTGTGTTGTTCTAGCTGTACTTGTTGTAGAACCAGTCTCTGTTCACGATATAGAATACTGCTATATAATTTCCTCTTTCATAGTTCATTCTTCTAGAACTTTAGTCTTCATTAACCTTCTATTATGCATGTGATGCATGGTCTCTGTACCCGCAGGTCACACGCAAAAGTTAACATTCAGAAGAACAGGAACGCAGAAGTACCATTCTCACGCTCCTGTTGCAACTGGACAGTCTAAGGTGATTCGGATACCAGGCTTTATGTTTTAAGAGTCGCAGAATCTGGATTTATCATCATCTGTAGCGACCGTGCTCGTTTGCCCGGAGGTCAAGCAGTAGACGATTAGACATGAAATTACCATAAGATATTTCACCACTCATAATAAGCTATAACAGTTTGTACCGGGCTTTAATGGCTAATCTGAAAAAAGCCTGCCTATGTTGGGAGGAACATTGTTGGTGTTGAGATGTGAACTTATGCATGTGACCCGCGGACGTATGCTGGAGCATGCATGACATGCATAACGAAAGTATGTAGCAGTTACTCAGAGAACTATATGATGAACTGTGAATAATTCTCCAACATGACAAACACTGAATAACGTTAACGGTACCATTTGTCTTCAGGAAGGAATCAAGCTGAGAATTTTTCAATTTCCGGTCGTTATCGCTCGGTGGACTTCTCGGCATCAAAATGAGCGTGGGAGTTTTTGATAACGAGCTCGATCTCATCAGATATGCATGTTTTGTCTTTCTGAGGTTCTGTATGGGAAAATCCCATCAACTATAACCACGAATTATTTGTATCTGACACCGAAAAAGATCCTGAAAGATCCAACTGAAGAAACTCCATTGAACTAGTTCGATCAGAAGAGCTTGTTTTTGAAATGCTTTTACCGATTTCGCTTGAAAGAAAGTAAGGCAACTGTTCCCACTACCGATAGAAAGATCTACATTCGAGTAATGCGTTTTCAAATGATTCATGAGATTGTCGTCCGGGTGGCCTTGTAGGCTTACCTGATAAGCAATTTGGGACTTGACAACTTTATGTGTAAATCCATATAAGTTACCTGAATGACGCAAGCAATCCGTCTCCCGTTTCTGCCTCAGATCACGCTCATTAAACACCAACTCTGTGTGACTAGAAGTGACAGCAGACGCAAGTAAACCTGCTTTAGGTGGATCACATTGTTTTTCAACTCGAAACAAGTGAGCCGACCCCTTTAACAGGGATGATCTCAGCTAATCACCTGAAGAGATAAAGAAGCACTCCTCGAACTAACTGAAGTGGCTACGCTCATTTGAAACGTGGACGCCTTGCGCAGCTATCGAGCCACTAGGAGTCTCGGAGTGAGCCATTATGGAAAGTGAAACGCTCCAGGATTGCCCCTCTGACCTGGGTTCTATGTTGGCTGTTACGTCAGTCTCACAAGGAGATCTTCCACTTGCGCTTTAATAGCAGCTAGTGTTAACAAGAGATTTGCAGTTCCAAATACTCATAACAAATCCCTAGAAACTCTCCATTGGAAAGATCGGGCATTGTATTGTCGAAGGATTCTTTCTCAGTTATGCCTTTTGAGCCGTTCAGCTTCCATACTGCTGGCATAATATAGACAAAGACTAGACGAAGACTGTATGTCGAATCGTATGTGTCATATTCCTCGTATTCATTATGAATACAAACACGCGCCTTCTATTTAAGTACCATAGAAGTGGTGCGACCAACCATATCGTAATTGTATTGATATAAAATACGTGTATATCTAGTTTCATGTATGTTCAACCATCCAACATAACCTACAATAAGACGCATTCCATATGGCACGAGGCATGGCTGCTCAGATAAGCAGCTCCATAGACGTTGTTCTGACGCTGCTGAGAAGCGAATACAAATAATAAGCTATTGGTTGCTTCAAAGTGCAGGTAAAGTCAAACCCTAACAAAGAGTGGATGATTCTTTAAGCTCATATTGCTTAATTTGTCTTGGATCTATTTTTGACACTGGACCATATTCAGAGTTGCCGATTTTGTCATTCCTTATACAAAAGAAGGACCACAAAACAAAATAGACACATTGTTCTTTAATTGTCCTCAATTGTCTGCTCTGACAAAGTCTATCAGGAATGATACACTACAAGGCGTAATCCCAACTACATACTTGCATCAAGCGTTTTCTAAGACGCAGCAAAACTGGGACTTGTTTCATTACAACTGAATATAGCGAAATGATTACTAATCTAACCATAAAACCATTAGGAGATCACGTTTTTTCACTGGAAATCGTTATTCGTGAAAAAGAGAAGTCGTAAAATTTCTAGTCTCTGCATAAAACGCGTGCTTTAGGCGTTAACTCCAACAGCTGATCCGATACTGCAACAAACAGAAATGCTTATTTTATAGAAAGATCTAGATCCCCAACTAAAAGCAAATCAGATGGGGATCTGTTGGGATAAAACAGAACTCAGATCTGGTGAATTGTTTAGGTCGTTGTAAGCGATGAAGAGAATGAGTGTTTATTGAGAAAGTTGAATTCAAAAATCGTCGTGAACCAAGAAACCTACGTCAAGACTTTTATGTCCTAAGAGCGTGAAAGTCGGGTGAATTGTGTATTTGTCAAGCCATAGACCCTTAGAATCTGTGAGAAAATGTCCACAAAATTCAAGAGAAAACCGATTCTATCTACTTTGTATAAAATGTGACAGTTTCTGCAAGGCAACCGAAGCATGGTCATAATCTCCAGATCTGTCGTTCATTTTATCAAAATGATAGAGGAATAAATTGGCGAAAAAAGTTGAAGAAGAGGTTGATGCCAAAAAATCTTCTCGGCGTCATTTTCAAAGATCTGAGCTCTTGTTGTATCCAAGTTTGCCAAGCTTACTAAGTGCACAACAGATGCGTATCCTTGGTTTTTAATAGGGACAACTCCTGGTTACGGCTGGAATGCTGACACGAGGCAACATGGAACATGGCAATCGCAGGTTCGTTTTTATGGTCAGGCTTAAATTTCCCTTCTCTCTCCCATTTTTGCTGTGCATCTAAAAGTCAATTAGCCTGCGCATCTTGGCAACGGGGTCCATTTAATATCTGTAAAACGCCGAGGTCTCTTTGAATAGTGGAATATGATGTTGACACGCATGTTGCGGTGCGTACGTTCATGGAATATTCTAGCAATATCCAGAACCTTCTAGAGAATATTCACAGGAACTCTAAAAAGGCGAAAGTAGGCAATATTAAAAGAAATTACTCATAATAAAAGCTGCAAACTACAGTCCCTTTTGCATACTTATAGAAACAGCAGTTCTCACGGACGTGGCCGCCGCAACACTACGTCAACAAAACGAAGAATGAATATCACAATCACAAC
>PPLB01006136.1:0-11248 GCA_003706365.1 Citeromyces siamensis
AAAAAAAAAAAAAAAAAAAAAAAATCAACAGACTGACATATTGACAGTGCATGCATATGCATGGAATCATGCATTGTAACTCCGAGAAAAGAAGCGAGCTCGGAAAAATTGTCCAAACTTTTTCACTCTTCGTCTATGAGCCTTCTCTTGTAATGACCACGGTATTTTTCATAAAACAAATCGGTGCACTCAACCAAACCCGTCTCGGCTACGTATTCCGACCAGTGGTTGACCATTTCCTTCAGTTTGTCCGGCTCCGCGTCTGCCAAATCATTCACTTCGCCAACGTCATTCTCCAAGTCAAAAAGCTGCCATCTGTCCGGGCCCATGGGTTTCGGGATAAAGAGTGCTTTGTAACGACCCTTTCTGATAGCCTGCTGGGCAAACAGCTCCCAGCCAGTAACCGTCTCATCAGTGTGCACCGTGTCGTTCGCACCAGACAGAAATGATTTCCATGATTTCCCTCTGGGAGCAGCTACTTGTCGGTCCCTGTACCGATTACCCGGGTGAGGCACTCCAGCTATATCGAGAACAGTTGGGAGTATATCCATCACGGTGGTGAATCCATTTTTCACTTGTGCCTTGTCTTTGATGAGATCAGGGTAGTGGACAATGAGAGGACACCTGATTCCTCCCTCGCTCGCCCACATCTTGTACATATATGCTGGTGCGGTGGCAGCCTGGGCCCACTGGTCAGAGTACCACACGAAACTATTGGGCCGACCGATATTGTCAAAAGAGTTGTCGTAATACTTTTCCACATTCACGGAAAAGCGTTCACTGAATAGCGGAAGAGCCTCCATCATCATACCCTCAGCGCCGTTATCGGACATAAACAATATAAAAGTATTGTCCAATTCGCCTGTGGCCTCCACTTTCTCAATTACTCTACCAACGTTTTGGTCCAAAATGTCCACCATGGCAGCATACGTCTCCATAATTCTAGCCTCAGTTTTCTTCTCACTTGCATCGAGCTCTTCCCATGTCTTTTCCCTTTGTGTCTCCACTTGATGAGGTGTCACACCCTCCGGGATGACGCCCAGCTCAGCTGCACGTGCCAACCTTTGTTGTCTCAGTTTTGCCGGGCCGTTGTCGTACACTCCTTTGTATTTACGAACAACTTCTTTTGGGGCCTGGTACGGCCAGTGAGGGGCCGTGTACGTCAAGAGACCGAAAAATGGCTGGGTCTGTTTTTCCTCGCGCCACTTTTCAAGGTATCCGACGAATTTGTCGGTAAAGTAATCGGTGGTGTAGTAATCGTCTGGCAAAGAGAAGGGATCCAACTCGTGTCCATCTTCCTGGAAGAGTGGCTTCATGAACGATGTTGTCTGTCCCGTTTTTTCATCGATTGGGAAATACTTGTAGTGGTTGCCTGCTCCTGGTAATAAGGTGAATGAATTTTCAAAACCTCTCTTGGATGGCCAGTAATCCGGCAGCAAACCAAGATGCCATTTCCCACTAATAAAATTGTAGTACCCTGCATCCTGAAGAATCTCGGGCAACGCAGCCACCCTGTAGTTGAGATAGCCTTCATAACCTGGTTTCCCTGCAAACATTTCTGGGAAATCGCGTGAAAATTCCGCCATTTGGCCGAGACCGGCAATGTGGTTATCTGTACCAGACAGAAGCATCGAGCGCGTTGGTGAGCACGCTGATGCGGTATGGAAATCAGTGAATCGTGTCCCATTGACGGCCAATTTCTTGAGGTTTGGTGTATCGATCTCTCCGCCGAAAGCGCTCAGGTCGGTGAATCCAAGGTCATCGGCAACAATGATGATGAAGTTGGGTCTTTTGTCGATCGTCATTAGTTTGGTGGCTCTCGTACGAGCGGGATTTATAGAGGAACATGTCGCGAGGTGTGGCTTTGATCACGGTACACATACGCCATGCGTGATTCGGCGAACGCTCAACAAAGATCTGTGAACATTCGGTGAGATATATGAACATCCAATGGGAACTCTGTGCGATGCAACCACGGTAGATCCATTTGACTTCTGATTGTATAAGCTTTTTCTCCGTGTGAAAAATGGCTTCATTGAAGTTGTGCTTGAGGCTTTTGAAGGTTTGGATTCGTCCGTGACTCATAGTTTCCTCTCTTCCAGGTATTCACGAAACCGTTCGTAGTAATAGTCTTTCGGGTAAATGACGTATTACCTCTAGTGTTTTTGCGTCTCTTTTATAGACAAATTACTCCTGCAAGAGGATGCATAGATGTCCCGTAGAATGACTATTCTCATGCACATGTGATGACGAGGGATGTCATTCTGAATCAAAAGCAGAGTAAGTAGTCCTTTCCTCCTTCATTACATTCGACATGTACCCTAGTATTCATGGTTGATCCAATACACCGACAAGCTGAATTAGCCGTTGTTGAGAAATCCTGCTCCGACTCAAGCGTCATATTCAAAGGACACGTACCCAGGTAGAAGTTGACCCCATCTGTAACTCTACTGGATAACGCAACGAGGTATAAATGGCGTAGTTGGTACCCTTCAAATAAGACACTTGTGAACTTCGTGCCCAATTCTCCACTTTGTAGCCGACCTAGTTTTTTGCATTTGTTACTGTGCTATCGCTGTAAAATAGAGTCAGCCAATATATCACACCCTTGCACCTCCGATAACGCAATGACAAGCGCTGGTTCGCTTCATCGCTTAATACACAGACTGTGGGAACATGAGCTGGTTCATGACGACAGGGAAAATTCTCTAGTTGTGCTTGGGAACACGTACGAACCGCTGGAAAAGAAGCAGATGGCGGATGAGAGTCCGTTTTCGCTTGTAGATGTGAAACGATTCTTTCAGAATGACGCGCTAGTGAGCCTGCCATGCAAATTCCTAGAGGACGTCGAGACACGGATATGGCTGACGTACAGAACAGGGTTCGTGCCGATTCAGCGGCACCCAGATGGTCCTTCTCCTGTGAGTATAGGGGCACTTTTCAGAGGTGCGATAGATTTGAAAAACTCGAGCGAGGGATTCACGTCTGACGTGGGATGGGGGTGCATGATCCGTACCAGCCAAAGCCTTTTGGCCAATGCTCTCCTGGATCTCTATATAGGGAGAGAATGGCGGTTCCGTAATTACGACAAGCAGAAACAGGACTGGAAAACACTCAAACACGACGAGATTATAGAATGGTTTTCTGATCGGCCCGAGGCGCCGTATTCTATCCACAATTTTGTGAAGCACGGACCAAAGAAACCGGGAGAGTGGTTTGGCCCCAATGACGCTGCGTGCTCGATACAGGCACTGTGTAGTAGCTCCTCTTTAAAAGTCTTCAGGGTCAAAGACAGTGGCGACTTCTATGAGGAGGAGTTTATCAAAGTGGCGAGGCTGGAGTCCAAATTTTGCCCGACGCTAATTCTGGCGGGCGTGCGACTCGGTGTTGACCGCGTAAACGAGGCATACTGGCCTAGTTTGAAAAAATGCCTCAGCCTGGAAAACAGCGTAGGGATAGCTGGAGGCAGACCCGTATCGTCCCACTATTTTTTCGGTTTCCAAGGAGATTGTCTCTTTTATTTAGACCCACATTTCCCGCAAAAGAGCCTAATTCTTGACGAAGAATGCAGCTCGGAAAGTGTCAACACCTCGTACGTATCTCTGCCCTCCTCGGCGGTTCAGTCTGTCCACACAACAAGGATTCAAAAGCTACACCTGTCGCAAATGGACCCTTCCATGTTGGTTGGGTTCCTGGTGAAAGATGAAGTGGACTACGAAAAGTGGAAAGCCGCAATAGGGCGCGACAAGATGAAAGTTATCAATATAAGCGATAAGCCTCAAACCACGTTTGTACCCAACGTCTCGGTGGTGGTAGACGATGACGATGACGGTTTTGTCGATCTGGGCCATGTATCTCATGATGATCTCAATGTGGCTGTTTGTGCAGACTCCGGCAGTGACGTTTCTTTGATTGAGCATCCGAGAAAGGAGTCACAGCCTGTGATTATATCGGAAAACGAAGCGTTCGGCTACCACGATGACAGCAGGCCCGGTCCCATGGCGTTGACTACTCGCAACAAGGATGATTCTCTCGTCATCCTACCACGGCTCAACTCGGTAATGGCGAAGGATGAGCCTTAGTGCATGTATTAAAGGTTAGCATTTTATTGTCATGGTAACTCGGCATTAGCAGTGCAGCTACCGCGTGGTTTCATTGATACATAGTCGTTGCGTCAACATACACTGGTCAAGGATTTTCTCAAAGGTTTTATGGGTCACCCATGACAACGAGTTCTGGTCATGGTTCTTGTCCACTCGGTGGCGGCTGATGTCTTTCTGTTTTAGATGCTGCTTCTCAAAAATTGGATCCAAACCCAAAGGTGCACCTGAGATTTCTAGGGTCTCCTGTTTTGGAAATTGGAGTGATCTTTTGGTTTCTTTGAACAAGACTCTTTCACTAATTCTTCACCTCGTGACCGTCACCTTGGAAATGGTTTCGGAACTGCGCGCAAGGAATTCGGAATGGAGTAGTAATAAGGGTTTGAGATGACCAATGTTGCCATTGTTTGACCCATTTTCGCTGCGTAAAACGACTATTGAGAAATCTTGTAGATTCTCTGAACCTGCTGCTTGTCAGTCATTTTCTGGTATCCACCATACTATGAATCATATATGAGTAGCGTTATTATCAGCAAAAACGACCCGCGTCTTCCATACCTCACAGGGCATGTCGCTGCAACTACATTAATCGTTCCACCTGTTTACAAGAGAATAGAAGAGCCTACGAAATGGTGTGATACTAGAGTCAATCGTTCGAAAAAGTTGAGCGAAATTAACTACATGATTCTATGATTCTCCGATTCTGCTAAACTGCATTGTCATAATGCATTTTACCGTCGTGCACACCCCAACCTCATGACAAACGACAAGCTCAAGTTTTGCACGGTATGCGCCTCTAATCAAAATAGGTAAGTGATTTGATGAGCCAGTTCTAACTGAAGATCGATGGAGGCTCACAAAGTTCTTCGGGATGCCGGTTACGACGTTGTATCGTTCGGTACTGGATCCGCTGTAAGGCTTCCAGGCCCTTCAATAGATAAACCAAACGTTTATGCGTTCGGAACGCCATACGAAAAGATGTATCACGAACTCAAGGCGCAGGATGCGAAATTGTATATGGCCAATGGTGTTTTGCATATGGTTGACAGAAACAGAAAGATAAAAGAAGCTCCGCAGAGGTGGCCTTACATTGGAGGGTCCAACACCGACACAAGACTGGATTTTGATATTGCATTCACGTGTGAGGAGAGATGCTTTGACGCTGTTGTGGAGGATATGTTATCGCGTAACTATTTCTACTCTGAATCGTGCCTTCGAGTGGTACACGTGATAAACATTGACATCAAGGATGATCACGAGAATGCCACCATTGGTGGGCAAGGTATTCTAAATCTTGCTAATTTGCTTAACGAGGCGATGCAAAATCAACGGCGAGACCAGCCTTTTGAAGATGAAATTACAGATATCCTGAGTCAGTGGCAGGAGAAATACCCAAACTTGCCCTGCTTGTATACCGCATGTTACGTTTAGAATGTATTTAACGATCTGACGCAAGCGTACGTTCTGAAGTTGTCGTATCACGATTAACGACGCACCTCCCATTGACGTAGACTCGACGAACATTTCTATCATCTCCGTTGAACAACCATTTTTCCACCAGGTTGTGAAACTTTATCAACGCATCGGGCTGTGTCCATTCGGGTTTCTGAAACTCAAACACATCCACTTTTGAATTCTCGACACCTAGATCAATCAACTGGCATTCCCACTTCTTCCCCACCTGGAAACTGCCTAGGTGTGACTCCATATCCAAGACGCGAGCACCACCCATCGTTGCTAGATAAAGCACGTCGCTCACGCTCAGTTTCTCCTCTTCCTTCTTGGTTTTCATAACCAGATGCCGCGACACAAGGAGAGCCTGTTTCGCAACCTCCAGGATGGAAGGAGTAAACCCACCAGAGCAGTCAGATCCAAGCGAAACATTGACCCCGCCATCCAAAAGCCACCGAACACGCGCCTCGCCAGACGTTATCGCAGAATTGGATGTAGGACAATGTGAGACACCTGTCTGCGATCCTTTAAGAAGCTCCCTTTCGTACTCTGATAGATGAATACAATGAGCCATAACGGTTTTCCTGCCCAGCAGGCCGGTCTTTTCGTAGATCTCGGTGTAACTGTTGTACTGTGGGAATTGGCTCATCACCCATTCGATTTCCTTATCATTCTCCGAGAGGTGGGTCTGGCAGTGGTAATCACCTTGCCTTCTCAGCTCGCCAATTCTCATCAGCATCTCTTCCGTGCACGACGCAGCGTATCTAGGAGTAAGAATAGGCGCCACCACTAACGATGATGCGTCTCTTTGTCGGATATGATGGAGCACTTTCTGTTGTGACTCCTCCCACGATTCAAGCGTCTCGGTGTAATCATGAGGCGATTCCTTGTCCATGCAAACTTTACCAATCATCGCTCTCTGTCCCTTTTGAAACGCCAGATCAGCAAGAAGGTTTGTAGCTTCCGCGTGGATGGTGCCGTAGTAAGACGCACACGTGGTTCCGCTCTCCAGTGTCCGTCTGACAACCGCTTGGTACACTTGGTGTGCCTTGTGCACATCTTTGAACGAAGCTTCGAGTGGGAACGTGTACGTTTCTAGCCAATCCAAAAGCGTAGAATTCCCAAATATCCCGTTGTTAGGCAACTGAGGGGCGTGAATATGTGTGTCAAAGAAACCGGGGAACCAGAACTTGGTCACATCATCACCAGCGTCGTATACAACCACGTCATCAACGTTCCACCCGTAAGATCTCACAACTTCCAAAGCGGTGTTACCTTTGTTGTCGATAAAAGCAATGGTGCCACTTTCGTCCACACCGACCCACGCGTTAGGCACAACCTCCAGAGAACCCAACTGTGGTGTATGCGCAATGGTTCCATGGTAAACTGCCTTTTTCATAAGCTGCAGTGCAGCAGAGTCAATAGTCATGAATGTAGGTGCGAAAATGCATGCTTATATATTCTCTGCCATCCACGTGTCAATACGGGTATCTTTCAACCAAATCCAATCTCCTAATTGAACTCGGCAAAAAGAATGCGTAAAGACAATGGCCTAAAATAGCCTACTGCATACAGTGAGAAATCAAAAATTATGAGACCCACACAGCCCTCATCGAAGGCTGCTGATAGTGGCAATCACAACGCTGTGCAATGTAAATGACTACCACCAACCACAAGGACTTCTTGATCTCCTGTGGTGTCTCGAGGTAAGTATGAAGAAAAAAAAGGGGGGCGGGGGACGTGTTTCTTATATAGACAATTCGAGGGCGGGTAACCCACAAAATCACTACACCATAAGGCATGGTTCGATGCTTTATCTCGAGACTAGAGAATGATTTTCTCCCACTCAGCAAGCCGTCCCAATGACTCACCGACATTCCTGACAATCACATGTCTCTTGGCCTCGTTGGTAAACTCCTGGGCGATACACCCAACTGCACTTCCACTTCCTGTGCCGAGATTGAACGTTCCTGAAGTAACAAACCCAATTAGACACGTTGCTGGAGGACAAGCTGGTTGCGAAAGCGTGGACGTTTTGCCTGAAGCTGTGAACAACTTGAGCGATGCGAGCCACGCCTCATAATCGCGCTCTGGGATAGAATAAATTCTCGCGTTGTCATGTGGGTGACCTTTTAAAACCATGTTTAGCCGCACGGGGATCACACTCAGCGGACTGCTTGTCAAATCCAGAGGAGAAGGATCCAGTGTAATGGGGACAGGGAGCGGTTCTCCCCTGGCTTTTTTCTCCTCGTCAAGGGCCAACCCATCTTTCACCGCCTCATACACATCGGGTACTTCTTTGAGGATACGATCCCCGTTTAACAACCAGTTACTGGTATCAAAGTGATCAATTTTCTCCACGTCTGAGGATTTTTCCCATGCTAAAAGTGCCTTCCTCATTAACTGTAAAAGCCTCCAATCACACTTGAAAGGGGACCCTACTTCGCCTGTCCACGTATCAGTGTTGATCTTGAGCTTATCGTAACTTATCCTTTTACCTCTTGGTTTTTTGTTCCATTTTTGACGGAGCGCTTCACCTTTTGCCTCGTTCTCAGCCCAACCCACGTGGGTAAAAGCATAATCATCCGGGAAGAAGCAGCAACCTTTTTCAAACGCGAGCTGATGCTTTTGTTTGAGTCCTCCGAGCATGACACTCGGAACTTGGCTCAATGTGTGCCATATAGGGAGCACCCAAAACCAAGGAACAAAAAGCTTCCAGCTGTTTTCTCTTGTCTTTGTCAGTAGCAGCGGTATACGCGGGTCCGAATCACTTCTCGGAATTGGCTTTCCTGGTTCACGGCGTTTTGCCAGTTGTTTGAGAGAAGGTTGACATTTATACGAAGCGACTCGTCCCTCCACGGAAAATAAAGCATGCGCAGCGTTCGGGTCTAGGCAACTTCCCTGACGAATTGCTATTATTGCATCAATGACTTTTGATTCGTCAAAATTTGGTTGGTGCGACTTGTAAGGTTTTCCCCATAAACGAGGATCGTCAATGAAAAAGGATAAAATGGACCCTCTGGGGATCGTGGATACGTCTTGTAGTTTCGATATCAAATTCCATAGTTCCATGTCTTCGGATGGATGCAGCACCGATGAAAGTGCAGAAAGCGCAGATGGTCCTCTTACTTCGATCGAACCGATGGAGTACCTGCAGTCATGGACTTGCAAGTTTGGTTTTGCCACTAGCAGCTCAAACACATCCTTGTATAAAGCAGGATGCAGTTGCACGGCTGCTGCGGTTTCGGAAACGGGTACAATTGTCGCTGGTCCCATCATCTGGCCGTTGTATAGATGACCTTCCCATGTAGTCTTTGATGAAAATTTAAATGTACCATTGGACATTTCCTCCAATACACTTGTCAGATTTTCCTTCGTCTGTGAATTTACAATAAGCACACTCATATAACTCGTGTCCGATGCAACACATCCATTAAGCACTGAAGACCTGTGGGTGGCTCGAAAGCATTTTTGAGTCGGCTTCAAAGGGATTTGCCACCCCCATCTTTTAACCATGTGTGCCCGCTTCGCGTGCCATATATGCGTTGAAAGCCACTTGTACGTTTTCTGCCTGTTAAGATATCTAACAGCGGAAGGACGCGGATTGCTGAGTTTCCCAATCCCTGTATGATCCACCGATCCGACGCTGTTATTCAAAGGAGGATCTTCATCGTAGAATGCTTCTTGTTGCGACTTAATTTCGCTGATCTGCCGTTTCAACGATTTGATTCTCTGTCTTATATTCAACTGCCCAAACTTTGTATTGGGAATTATACCGCACAGTTTGCTTCTAGCCGCATATCGCAACAGCATCAAAGATTTCTTGAGCCTGTGGAGCTGTCTCCCTCTCGGTAGCCTTCTCTTGCGCTTTACACCAGTAGCCGTTGTATTTTTTGTATTAAGTGTCATTTCTTTCAAAGCGCGCGCTCTCAGTCTTTTCGGGATTCGCTTCACATTGTGAGATGCAGTTCTCCGTCTCAGAAACCGGGGTAGACTTTGAAACACTCGCGTAGAAGACGAATACTTTGATCTCAGTTGGGACTTCTGCAGTTCCTGTATCTCGAACGAGCGAGAAGATATAAAAGAGGGAATATCGAGCTTACCGTCTTTAAATGCAGGATCTGAAACCTGGGATCGTATCAACCTCGAGTTGGCCAGTTTTGCTCGTTTAGAGTCAAATGATTTCTTCATGGTCCTATATAGTTACTCTAGGAAGTAGAGGTGTCTGGATGCGGTATTGTAGTGCTAGTCAACCATTGGGTCGAACTCCGATGACCAGATCCAGTCGAACCTTAAACTAATTTGCTACCTCGCTCTATGATCCTATAGAAGCTACTCCTCACTCCCTTACGCAGATCTCTAATCTGGGCCCAATGTCTTTCAGCTTGATTGAGACCTTTGTGTTCAATACTACTTCTTGACGATAAATCTATTCTGCTGCTGTTGTTGATTTTTTGACACTTCTGTTTTAGCACCTACGCCTGTTGTATTTCATCCTACTCAAGAATAGGATAAAAGTTTTGCCCTGCCACACTCTCTGCGGTTACATCTGGAGCTTACTCAGTCCATTAGAGCATATTTCACTTTCCTTAAAGTGGTAGGACATGTTCCTGCGACACGGGTTTTTCGTCATCTGAGAACGAAAATCCCGAAATCTCTTTACAACTTGTCTTTGAGATAATAGATCACTTCCACAATCAAACTGGCAATTTCCATCTCGATTGGGAACCATTGTTCCCGCCAAATTTTGGGACTCACCCCGGACATACCTCAAGTCTGAAAAAGAATGTGATTCAACTACATCCAAGATTGTTCCGGATTCAAATCTATCGGGATTCTTCCATAGGTCACCAAAACGATCATGGTACCCTAGCCATCACTGTCAACACCTTTCGAACCACTTATCCGATGCTTTGGGGTGAGCTAACTATTACCAACGGACCTTTACGCATACATGTTCGAGAAGATCCTAAAACATCCAGGTCAACGTTCTCAAAGGAATTAAATCGTTGCAGTACTTATGTCTCCAGTGCATATGTAAGGAAAACTCCCTATAATGACATGCCAAAATCCTCTACCAAAGATCGTTCCACCAAGGCTTGTTCCATATGCTCCCAAAACGATTCAGAGAACTTCAGCTGGATCATTTAATTCCCCAGTTCATAAAGCTTCCGCCTAGGTAAATGCCGTTCTCGTACAGCCATCTGAGCTAACCATGGTGGAGTTTCAAGGGTTCAATGATTATTATGCAAAGGAAGTTCAAGAAAAAACAGGCACTCATCATGGCCCCAGGAAAACAACCTTCTTATTTCAGAGAAGCAACTTGTTCCCAAAATTAAGTCGTCTTCCCAGCGCCCGAGACTTTTTCTTGAGTTTCCGCGAAAACTACCCCAGAAATCAAGGAGACTGCTCTGTCATTGGAAGCTCCTGAAGTGGGTAAAGTGGTAAACGAGAAACCCACGGAGCCCTTTCTTAAATCCAAGGATTTCAGTAATGTCCGGTTGATGAGAAGGATAAGTTGATGAGAAGGATAAATATTCATTATCTTATTTCACACCAAATCCCGATGCCGTTACAAGCCATTCTCGAAATGAGCAGCCCTAAACTTTCATTGACACCGGTTGCCAATGTTGTTCCTGGAGCTGACAACCTTTATTCAGAACATTGGCGGTTTTTTTTTTTTTTTTTTTTTTTTT
>PPLB01006137.1:0-11927 GCA_003706365.1 Citeromyces siamensis
CACTTTTCGCGCAATGCGGACTTTGAACTGCCAGGATTTGTACTGCAGAGGGCAAATCGCACACAACTGGAAAACGACGTTACTGGAGATTTCTGTTCTCTCTCTTTTTTTTTTTTTCTTTTCTTTTCAGTTTTTCCAGCTTCCCATTCTTAGCATTTCCCCGATCTTCCGGCGAGTGGTTGTTTTCAGCCACTTGTCCAAGATGGTTCGGGCTCATGCAGCGTGCTGCAGGATGACTGCATGGACAAAATCATGCACCACGAAGTGCAGAATCAATTATTGTACTTTCTCACCGGTGATGACCTCCGTTTATTAATAGAAGATTGCCCACTTAAAGGCAACTCAAACAATGACTCAACCACTTTGTATATCGTCGAGTATGGCTGTCGTGACAGCTAGACTGTCATGGTTCCTACTCAACAGAAGAAGTTGCCGGTTCAACTACAATCTGTATTTGACAAAAGTGACGAAATTGCTCAACTGCTCGCAGTTGCCCCCGTCAAACATTATTACAGCTCTTTACTATCTTTTCAGGGTATCGGAATGCTCGAGTTTCGGGCTCAGGAAGTTGTTCAACAGGTTTTCCGCTTGGCTCCCCACTACAACTGAAAATCACCACTATGAGTTGCAAAGCAAAGAGGTGGAGGAGGATGCCTACCTCACCATCTGCGCAGCCCTCATGGTCAGTCAGAAAGCACTCAACGACTCGTGCTACACGCTGAAAACGTGGTCGGAAGTGGCCAGTATCGACAGGAGAACGCTGTTAGAATATGAAGTTAGGATCCTGCAGGCTCTGGATTTTAAAGTTGATTTTTCTCTTACGGACTCTGGCCTCACATGGGCCAAATGGCAGGCATTCTACAACAAGTGCTGCACAAAGCTGGGCACCGCCAAAGTGCAAGTGGACGTCGTGTCAAGGAAACCAGACACGCGAGGCTGCTCTAGAAAGCGCTCAAGGCACAACTACCCACTCACACCACCGCCTTCCTCTTCTTCTCCTTTACAGATGCCCTCGGAAACGAAAAAGATGCGAATTTCGCATTCGTCCTCCGCCCGGCTCATCCCTCCACCGGAATTACCACAGTACACACCGCAAAGTATCTCGCCGCTGTGGATACCGCCGAGGATGATGCTTCCCCCGTGCACAATACCTCCACCGCCATCAATGCAACAGTTGATGGAGTTCCCGCCACCTGCGCCAAGCGCGTGGAATCTCGCACCCCAAGACCCGCTGCTATACGTGGCTCCGCATTGCGACGCGATGCCCCCGCCGCCGCTCCCACCGATGAAGTTTTACGATACCACTTTTTAATATACGATGTAGACTTTTTAATTCATCCAGACATCCCTTTAAACGTTGTATTCTGTGACATCGCCACACCATGTCTCGCAGAAGGCAAAGGGAAACCGCCGGCGGGGTGAGAGGCCCAAACAGTGCCCTGACGGAGTTCCTGAGGGAACAGGGGATCAGCGCAGAAACCATCAGGAGACGCCACCGCGAGCGCAGAGAGGCAGAGGAGCAAGAACAGGAGCAGGAGGAGCAGGGAGAGGAGGAGCAAGAGATAATGGCAGCCGCTGAACGCAAAAGGAATGGCGGCGCAGATGACTCAGACGAGGAGATTCTCGTTACTGACAAGAATTTCTGTATCGACTGCGCGCGAGAGTTCAAACTCTCCGTTTATTCCAAGAGATCAGAGAGAAATGGTAAAATAGGTTACCTGTGTCCCGTATGTACCCAGATTCAAGCCAAGAAGGAGCGCTCGCAACGGAAAAACCAGTTGGAGGCTCGCAAGAGGAGGAAAAAGGTGGCTGCTGCGTTGCTAGACCGACAAGAGCTCAAATTACCCTCGTTACAAGATATCTGTATCCGGCTCATCACCAAGAATATAGAGCACGTTGACGCGTTGGGCGATATCGGTACAATGAATATGAGGAGAATCAGCAGAATCCTCTCAAAGAACAGGTCGCTCAACGATAGGACAATGCTCTTGTTCCTCGATGCATCGTTGAAAGAGCTTGAATTTTGGGACTGCTCCAACATTGACAGCGACGCACTCAACAAGATCGCCTCCTTCTGCCCTAACTTGGAGAGGCTGACGCTCTCCATGTGCGGACAGCTGCATAACGACAACCTGTCGTATTTCGCAACCCATTTGAAAAAACTCAAATACATCTCTCTCAATGGACCTTTCCTTATCAGCCAGCTGTGCTGGCAGGATTTTTTCGAAGCTGTGGGGGAGCGACTTGAAGGTTTCCGTGTCGCCAACACACATAGATTTTCCAACGAGTGTCTCGTGAGTCTTTTGGACAACTGCGGTAAAAACCTCGAGGATCTCTCTCTTTCCAGACTCGATGGGCTGACCGAGAAAGCAGTGTACGACATGCTGCCTCCCTACTTGCAGAGACTTGTGCACTTGGAAATATCGTACCCTCACAAGGAAGATCTGATTGACAACCAGCTTCTGATCAACCTCCTGAGTCAGAACGGTGAGACTCTGCAAACTCTGATCCTCGATGGTTGCAGCAGCCTCACTGACGAATTTCTCACAACAGGCATAAAACCCTTCTGTGGTAACCTCCGAAAACTGTCGCTCGTACTTCTGGACCAAATCACAGATATTGGCTTGGGTCAGCTTTTCCATGATTGGACCATCAACGATGGTTTGATGGAGCTCTCATTGAAACGGTGTATATCTCTCACGGGTGATTCTGTCTACCAAGCGCTTTCCCATTCCGCACAGACCCTTATCCAGCTGGATCTGAACTCGGTCTACGGTCTAACCTTTGCTTTTTTTGCAAAATGGACGCGCAATCTGAGAATGCAATTGCTCACCTCCCTTGACCTTGGATTTGTGAGGAGCTGTGATGACAGGGTTCTCGCCATGTTGGGCAGGGTATGTCCAAAACTCACTATAGTGGAGGTTTACGGCGACAACAGGTGCACGGGAAATGCAAGCATAAGACCCGGTTTGCGTGTTATTGGCCGTGAAAGTGACAGCATCTAGACTGTTCCATATTCATCCTAGCAGGAAGTCATGTGCGCATTTAAACCTATTTTTTTTCGGCTCGTCATGTGACACGGTGAATGCAGAATAGACGCTTTTGCGCAGTGAGTCGATACGGTGATTGTCGAGGGAGAAGGGAGTGGCAGCTCAGATCTCGTATTTTCCAGCATGCATTGTTATTTTGCTTCTCCTTTTCTCTAGGAACCATCCACGCTAGAAAGTGGCCAATCTCATTAATTCCCATCTGTCTGGCTTAACAGATGATCCATGATGCGCTTCTCTGGGAAAAGAGGTCATCATATCTACTCAGGCATGGAAATGAAAGATGCTGAGTGGGAAGCAGAAAATCACCCAGTGAATCTCCATGCATGACGTGCGGAGTTTGGAGTGGCAGTGTCCACATATGAGGTCTCTCTTGTTATCAAGTACGCTCGTCATAACGGAAAAGGAAAATCATGCTAACTATGGAATCGTATTTTGGATATCTCATGTCCTATCTGAAACTTTTGCAATGTGTGCTGGTGCTAATTGATAATGTTTCTCTTGATGCCGTTCTCCGTTGAAGCTATTCGAACTTCATGTAATGTGAAGTCAAATTCCACAAACCTCAAAACTCTTGTTGGCAGAATCACTCGGTTCTATTCTACGATATTGAAATGATATTCTCTCAACTTGTTGAACAACCTAAAAATGAGATCACAGAGAGATCGGACCCACTTGGTTGAAAATATGGGGTACTTAAAATGGTGGTATATTTAACGCTTTCCGGTGTTAGAATCGGGCAAGGAAGTCCCAACGAGGGAATTTTTGATTGTCATATATATGACCTGTGCCAATCAACTCAGGGTCCGTTTTGACATGAAAACACGTGAAACCGTGTTTCTACGGTCTTGTTAGTATTGATATGAGAAAGAATTTTGACTAGTCCCAAGATTGGTCATTGTTGCAAGATGACCTCCATTTTTTTAACTCTGCTGTTGGCTAAGGTAAGGAAGGTCCGTCAGAATGTGGTTTTATCTCCATATGCCATATGTACTGTGAGTAGGAGATCGCATGGAATACCCAGAAATCAGGCGAAAGTGTATTTGAATTCGCATCGTCCAGATACCTTCTATAACTATGCAGCTTTGCCACCCACAATGGTGCAATGCAAATGCTGAAACATTGTCCAGTTACTTCCTACACAATGCCTATCATAAAGATTCTTTGTTCTTGCCTGATAAAGTATGTGCCTAACTGTCATCTAAACCATCTCGGAACTTTGATTAATCCAAATTCTTTGGAGGTTTGAGAATATCACAAGTTGAAATTTAAGAGTGTCGTTTTCATGTGGATGCACAAAAGAACGGCGACTTTGTAGTCACGTGAGTAGGTATGTTTTCGAGACGTTTTTGGTCAGTATGTTGTGGAAAAATTTGGATAAGCAGCGATCCGATACTAGGTTTCATCTCGAATACAAAGCAGGAGGAACGCCCTATTGGTTTCGGTTAAGAAGGTCATCCCTCGTTTTCACGCGTGGATGGGAATAGTCATTCTTCATGACTACGCATTCGAATAAACATTCCCCACAAACCCTATGCATTCTCTTGCAGGAGTAATTCGGGTATAAGAGGGAGACAAAAAACTCCAAGTAGCAGGCTCAGGTAGAAGTAATTATTTACTACGGACGGTTTCGTGAATACCTGAAAAGAGAGACAACTATGAGTGCGAACTAGACAGCTCAAGCTGGTCCCAGTTCCTCGCATCATCTACAAATTTAACCATCTGGGAAGTTATGGGGACATCATAGCAAGTCCACTATACGAACTATTTCATCGCTTCTTTGGCTTTCGAGTGGTTTGCGACAATTATTGAAATCCAAAAGACTCCACACAATACTTTTATTAGGATTGGAATCAACCCTTCGGTATCAGTCGCGACGAATAGCTCACCCACTACCCGAGTTCTCTTCTTATTCTCTGTCTCTGATATTATTGTTGTCCAAATACATCAGTGATTGCGGTTCGTCGTTTTCACATAGAGAACCGCACCTAGGTTAAAACAACAGTTCAGAAATCAGCTTTAGGTAGGTGAAAAATATAGTGGAATTCACTGTTACTATCCGAAAAGAGCTCCACTTTCATATTTATATGTAGAATGGAGACATACACAATTGAAGGACAATCTCATCCACGCTCCTCACCAGCTAAATGGTTCTTGAAGATGCCATACGGCAATTGTTTGAAGGTCTGAGTGAATGTGAATACTAATATCTTTTCCCTCTGCTATTTTTCACCTTTGGTCCCCTGAAACTGCTCTTTTATGCATTGAATCCGAAACTTCTGAAAACAATTATACACAAGGTTTTCAACGAGTATAAGAGAGATGGTTGGAAAAAAAAAAATGCATTATTACGGTGTGCGGATATAAAATGGATCTAAGGCTACCTGTGACTTACGTCCCACAAAATGATACTGAGACGTTTCTAGAGGCGAGCTTCGTGCAGGATTACCCTGAGTGGGAACCGACAAGACAAACTATAGACTCGAGTCCCAATGATATGGCGTCGTGGGATAGGCTGATCGACATGATGGAGGACCTTGTGGCTGTTAACCCGAACATGAGTCCCGAAATGAAGTCGCTTGTAAAACAGAATTTTGACGAACTTTTGACGAGGTTCCCGCTTTTTTTTGGATACTGGAAAAAATATGTAGCGGTGGTGTATCAGCTTGACGGTCTAGAAGCATCTATAGGTGTGCTTGCGAGATCTGTGAAAGCGTTCCCAAACTCGCTTGACCTGTGGCAGGATTATTTGTCTGTACTTGTTTCGCATAAGAGCGACAATAACCAGTTATTAAGGGAATCTTTTGAAACGTGTGTCCACCATTGTGGACGCCATTTCCTGTCGCATCCTTTGTGGGATAAATATCTCGAGTGGATATCGCTGCAAGAGGGAGAATCTGTCAATTATCTTAGAATTTTGCTAAGGATAATAAGGCTACCGCTGCATCAGTATTCTCGTTATTTTACCAAGTTTTACGAGATCAAACCCAACTTCACAAAAGACAGCCTCCTGACTCGAGAGGAGTTTTCCGAAACTGCCGTGCAGCTTTTTGGAAAGGATGAAAACCTCACGTCGCAAGAGGTGGAGCAGGTGGTGGATAACCATTTCCTCGTAATTTTCAACACCACGCAGAGACTCACAACGGAGAGCTGGCCGTTTGAATCAGCCATCGTGACGAACTTCTTCAACCTCGTGGAGCTTCCACACGAAGAAGTTGAAAACTGGCACAGGTATCTGGATTTCCAGGAAGCTCAAGGTGACAAGGAACAGACTAAAGCTCTGTACGAGAGGTGTCTGGTGCCCTGTGCACTTTACGAAAGGTTTTGGATAAGGTACTTGCTGTTTTTGCGTAATTCTCATGGGACAACAGAGGAAATAAACTCTGTTCTCCGTCGTGCATGTTATGTGTTTGTGCCCGTAGATAAGCTTGAAGTGCGTTTCAAGTATTCTCGCTTTGCTCGCTTTGTCGTGCAAGACATCTCTTTGGCACGAAAGATACTCTTGACGTCGTGCGAACTCAACCCGGGCGTTGTCAGTCCGCTTGTAGAAGCCCTGGAATTGGAAAAGGCTATACTTGGGGAGGAGTCGTGGGAAAAATCGTGCTATGCGGTTCTGGAACGATATTTGGACACAGAAAACCAGACAAAAAGACAAAAAAAGAGCGAACCTGCACATAACGAAAGCTTTGAAGAGTTGGAACAGCTCCTGACTCCAAACACAGTGGGCGTGGTGGCTGCCGTCCTGGCAAAACATTTTTGGTTGGAAAAGAAAGATGTAGAAAAGGCTAGAAACGTATTTCAGAGTTTCCAAAAGGTGGAAAACATGAAAAGCTGCGACCTCTTCTGGTTGTGGTATTTCAAGTTGGAGCTCTCGGAGCATAACAAGATCGGGTTGTGCCACATCATCAACTACGTCAAAGTGCGTTCTTACCTTGCACCGACTACTGTGAACACCATGCTGAGTTGTTACTATGACTTTATGTGGCGGCACTCTTCTGCAAGCGAACTGGCTAATCATCAACGCGAATACATAAAAATCCTGTTGGACCTAGACGAGGAAACTTCATATAACCAGAAACACTTTGCCAAGATCAGGGCATCAGAGACTTTGGATGAAGAGTTTGTCAATAAGCGACTGGCGAGAGAAAATGGACATCCAGGAATTTCGACAGAGCGGAGACCGCAAATTACAAACAGAATCGATCATATGGAGTCGCTGTTTGATAGGAAGACGTATCCACTTCCCTCGTTCAAAAATGTCGAAAAAGCAGCTTTGCCTGTTAGTTATCCCAATGCTGAGCAGCTCTAATCGCTGCCTACTGACAGTCTCTCAGTTTTCGCAGCTGCGACCCTTTTGGCAACATAATAACTCGCTGGGTGATGAACTTACTGTAGTTGTGTTTCAAGTTACATGTAGTCTCCTCAATAGCCTTGAACTAATAAATATCACCCTATTGGTTCAACGGGATATAGTAACCATCGCAACACAACAAGAGGAATCCAATTGGCTAGCTACGAGGTTTTCTGAGTCAGATGCTTTACAGGATTGCAAATTTTCGCCTTTCGATCGCGCTTGCTAATCATTTGTCAGGATAGCCCGAGGATTTCTTGTCATCCCGCGGGGCATACAATACGTTACATACATTGGTTTTTACAAAGTTGACCATGTTTTCCTTAGGTGTTGCTCTTTTTAGGACAACTTTTTCCCTTCTAAAATGTTCTATTCAGAAAATAGAGTAAATAGCCAGAGAAGGTCTTTATAAACAATCCTAGTGATGGTACCAGGAGAAGACTTGATCGCTTTTACATACCGAGGTGATTCTGTGGCGAAAACGAATTCGATCACTCTGATTGTTTCTTCTCTACCCATCGTCTCGTGATTCGATTCCTGCAAGACCGCTCGACCTAAATCTGCAAACGACTTTGGATTAAGAAACCTTGACAAATAAGTGTCTGAATGTGTCACCAAGGACAAAATCTCTCAAATGCAAGTGAACGCGAGATTTATAGTGAAGCGTATTTCTTACTAAACTTGGGTAGCAGTGTCATGCAGATGTTGAAATGTGCGGATTACTCCACGGTTTGACAGAAGGTCTTCGTTCTGCCTTCTGTGCAGTTGCATCTTTTTTCGTGCACGTCTATCCCCATGTACAATGAATGGGACCAGCGTCGTTATGGGACGTTTTGCAATCTGTGGCCATATGGGAGTATCATATACATTACCAAGAACAGCACGTATACTATAAAGCCAACCGTGGCTCAACAAAGCGTGCTCCGCTGCATCACTAGACCTTCCGTTAGGTACAAAAGAGTTCATTGAAAGGTCTAAGTGACCGCTCCTTCCGGCTGATCAGGTCGAGGGTTGTTGGAACATACGTTCCTAGCGAAGCCTGACGTCATGCATAGCTATGCTTGTCGTTCATGCACGTAACATGGAGGAGAATCTAACACAGTCTAGTAGGCACATAACACGTTCTATCAGGTTACAAGCCCTCTGGTGCAGAAAGTAACCTAACTCGTGGGATCACACCACATCACAAAGACCATATGTCTCGACCAAGGACTCAGCACATTCACTCTCCTCTGAGCTCCTCACGGATCCAAAAGGCCGAAGCAGCATCCCGGTCAGGATCATCATCGCTGGTACGTTAGGATCAGGCATCGGTAAACAACGCTGGAGTCCTTGATTGAACTGCACCCTCCTCTTGAAGTAAAACATGCCACCAGAATGGAATCACACCTAACAGAACCTCTCAACAGTCTCGGATCTAACCGGCTATGTTACAGATATCTCGTGCGTTTTATGGTGACCATAACAGCAGCAAACACTTCTCGTGGGATTGCAAAGACATCTAACCGTGGCACCAAACCTCCCTTCTGAGAAAATATTTCTACTTTCCTGTGTGAAGGAGCCTAGATACCAAAACACATTGGGTAACTCCGTGGAGTTTCTACCTGACCTTAGGACAATGATCTACGCCATCTCACATCAAGTCCAGACCCTTATGGGACTGGGTTGATCACCACAAGACGACCGTCGCCACTCTGTCCTCCAACGCTTATAAATCTACGTAGCCACTAAATCGCAATCTCAGTAGTGTTAGATCGGGGCCACAGAGCATCAAAGGACAGTCACACGCACGGCCAAATTTGCTTGAGGGTCCAACTTACAGATTAGCGCTCATACGATCATCTCACCGTGGCATCTGCCAATGTTTCATGCAATTACAATAAGATTCCACCTAATTATGGCACCCGCATCCCCTCTGAGATGACTCATGGAACGTCCTCCGTTTGCACTTGTGAAATACCACCCATAGTCTCGCTCGGGTGACTCCTGGTCCTCTGGGCCATCACACAAAGCCTAGACTCTTCTGGCATCGACTGAAACGTCGACCATGATCGTACCAATACGATCCTCCCTTCTCTGCCCTAAAATCGTCATACCTACGTAGCTCATGGAGTCGGACCTCACTATTCGATAGGGGCACAGAGGATCTTCGAGCAGCCACTTTGACTGCCATCAGGGTTCTTCGAACCTTATCATCCTTTTGTTAATAAAAATCTTATCGTGATGCACATAGTTCATTGACAACCCCACCTAAGGATAGCTCTATGTTCATATCATGGAACGTTGCCTTCAGGGGGACACAACTGCAACAACCGCAAAGCAGACTTGATCGCAAGGTTCAAGGTTCTTGTTACATCGTGATTGGGAATCAACCTTTTCATACTATTTTGACTTAATGAACCTCAAAGCAGAATGGATGATTAGACTACAATCGTGATTCAATATGAAGTTCAAACCTCCATTCGTCGCCCAGCTTCATCCAAATAAGGACACCTTGATTCAAGACGTTTACCCTCACGTCGATAGGGCACAGTTCCTATATCACTAACCGAACCTTAACGGAACCCAACATTGCAATACCACTGAGCTGGCCAATCCATTGTTGAATCAAATAGGCTCGAAAGATTCGGCCTGCTTAATGAGAATTTTGATGATGCCGATTCATTCAACTACTCCAACAGATTACACAAAGAGACGACTATTTCCAGGAATCCAAACGACAATGCATAGAACATCATAGCAGATAGATGAAAACGATTCGGCTTCAGGGGGGTTGCCTAACATCGTCATCATGCATAACTATGCGGGTCGTTCATGTACAGTTTGGTAGGCACATAACACGTTCTATCAAGGGTTGCGGTATCGCCTATGCTTACATTGGTAAGACAAGGTTGGGAATTAAGGTTAGCCCAATACGGCAGCGTGTGTCAATGGAAGGCTCTTGGCTGAGTCACGCATTGTTGGGACTAACCCGGGCGTGGTGGGTGAGGGAGAAGTGGCGGTCTGTACGGAATGGTAGGTATATAAGGGAGTCGGGTCGCTCATAGGAAATGAGGAAAAATAGCGAGAAAGAACAAGATTATCACCTGGGCATCAGGATGACTCCTCTGATGAGGATGTCAATTCACAACACGATCGATACGCGGGAACCTTAAAACTGGCAAAGAGAAGATATGAAAACTGAGTATTCACTTCAAGGGCTAGTTGGCACAACACTATTCTAAATCCTCTTCAGGCCCGATGTAATGGATGTGGCTCCAGTTGGACTCGCTTGACCCTATCTTATTTGATGTGATCAACCAACTTCATGAAGAATCAGATGCTCCCAACAATCTCAAACAGACTCAGATTGCAAGTGGGGTACCTGCACCGATTTGGAACACCACTGATCGAAAACAATCATCCTAGGAGCCCAGTTCAACCCACAATCTGGCGTCCAGTAGGTTTTCCCGATTAGCCCGTCGCATTCGCGCTCCGCATGGAACCACTGGCTAATGAACCGACAGAAAAACACCTCTGTTTGGACATCCATATCCCCACAGGTGTGGACGTACCACTCTGCATACTACTGTTTGCCGATGATAATCATGAAATACCGAGATGACACACTTCAATTGGCTCATATCTGGCAGAGATCCCAGCCGAGATGTCAGGTCTGATGATGATTCTTGAAATGATAATCTTGCTCACATAGAGGGACCAGAGACTCTCCTCGCCTGATGTTTACAAGAAGACATGTCCTGTCAGCATTGGGCAATAATATAGGCCTCGGACACGTCCTGTATGATTGAATGATGACAATATGTGCTCCATGTCGGTGTATTGGGTCAGCCGCAATCCGATACTAGGATGCATGTCGAATGCAATGCAAGAGGAACGGTTACTCCGCTGTTGATTAAGAAGGACATTCCTCGACATCATACGTGCATGAGAATAGTCATTCTTCCTGACCTTTATGCATTTGAACGAGCATTCCCCACATTCTCTATGCATCCTCTTGCAAGAATCTTTCGTGTATAAAACGGTGTCAAAAGACTCCAATCAAGGAGCAGCTTCAGGTAGAAGTAATACACCATTTACCCGAAAAATTATTACTACGAACGGTTTCTTGAATACCTGGAAGGAGAGAAAACTATGGGCGCGAACTACACAACTCAAGCTGCTACCAGTTCTTTGAATCATCAAGACTCCATAATTGAATACCTGATCCAGACAATTATTTAGAACTTGTCAGTTTCATGGTGACGATGATCAACATGTATCAAAATTATTCTATCGGGACCAAGACTACATGACTCATCAGAAACAGGATACCCGTTTGCTCCTCGAGAAGTTTCTCAAAGAGCCCAGAAAGCTAGGCACATTGCTCAACTTACGGACACAACTCTCCCTCTGGCTGTCGGGCACTCTGGATGTGCGAGATTTTTATCGAGCAGTCGGGCATGCCAGAAGCGTATATCCTCTTCACGAAGAGATAAATGGACCGTTTCCTGACACATGCTAACTCGCAGCTCGCCACGAATCACACA
>PPLB01006138.1:0-13428 GCA_003706365.1 Citeromyces siamensis
AAGACACATAACCTGAGTGTTACCTTGTCTTACAAAAGAGGAGCCATCAGCAGAGTTCGGATGGGTATTGATACTGCACTCAAAGTTTCTCAGCTCATTCCACCGTCTGCCATCGACTCTTAGTCCTTCGGGTGAGTATATTTCGAGTCTAGACATTAATAATAAGAAAGGTGAGTTTTTTTTTTTTTTTTTTTTTTGAACTCATAATTGACCTATCCTGGAAAAGCAGGATTATTCTGCAAATTGAAAATGACGATCATAGTTTAAGGGCGCTGTTCTCAAATTTCTGTCAGTCTCAATTTTGTAGGTTATGCTTCTTTTTGAAGCAGCACCAATTTACATCATCGAATGTATTTTCTCTCACGCGAGATCCATATATTTTTGCTTTAAGATATAACATGTGTTTCATAGTGAAACCTACCCGTAAATGTATAGAGGTAGTTCTAGTTGGTTGGATAAGGGTTTTGGTTATCAAACAGTCGATCATTAAGTATGTCCTTGTCAGACCAAAACCTACACAATTTGTTCATAGATATAGGCTATACCATCTATGTTGGGCAAAAACTTTTCTCGATGCTTGAGCTTTGCCATACGGTGCATATTCAGAGCCATTTGAAGAGCCCGGTATTAGCAGAAGTCCTTGAAGACCACACAAAGTGCGCTTTACCACTTGAATTGTCTTTTTATTGACAGAAGTAGCACCAATCGAGTGGATGAAGATCAAAAATTAAACGCACAATCAAAGATTGTGTTCTTTCACTAAAATTTCATTCTAAAGGTTGTACTCTGAACGTGGTAATTATCTGTGGTTCGGAAACTTGACTTGTTAGCTCATTACCAGATGCTGACTAGGAATAGGTTGAACGGGTGATACTAATTTCAATTTGCTCCATCTTACTGGGGAACCTGATTACATAGTAGTCGTGTTCCATTTCCCGTGACATGGTTCTGGTTTTAGTCGTCTTCTAACTCTAGCCAGCTGTGGCAGTTGTATCAAATCTATACGTCTCGTTGCAGGTATGTGTTATCCTTCTTAAATGGATCCGAATAGTTTTGAAAATTTCGTTGGAACAGGAAATTGGTTTTACTGTAGGAAGAATGTTTAGGATATTTTCGAGTTCATCATGTCAGTGCAATGCGACCAAACTTTTATCATAAAGAAGGGACGAAACCGCAGGAGGTACACAGTTTCTGTTATTCGTATTTAAATCCAGACTCGCCTCTAATATTTATTAATGTTCAGGTGCAGAGGACTTTAGAGCGACGCAAGTTTTCTCCAGTTGAGGTGCCTTGATAACAGCTACCCTTTGCCATGTGACAAACCCTTTAAGTCCTTCAAACCTTAACAGCAAAAATGCACGGCACTACTACCGCATAAGCGTCAGAATCTTACAACCCGTCTTGAGTCGATAAGCTTGAAAATTGATACCGAAAGTGGAAGCCGCAATACTGATCCATACACCGTTCCATACGTGAGAATATGCGATGGAAGGTTAGTTTTGGACGAGACACGACTAAATCAGCTGGTTGTTATAAATCTCGCATTTCGGAACGCCTGAAATTTTTAATATCGCATTAACAACATGTCGGTTAAAATTCTATGTTTGCATGGGTTCCTTCAAAATGGGAAAATTTTCAGCGAAAAATCCTCCGGTATCAGAAAGCTGTTAAAGAAGATTGATGCTGAGACCAAGTACATCGATGGCCCCGTTCAATTGGAGAAAAAGGACTTGCCCTTTCAAGTGGACGATGCCAAATGGGGGGAGATTGTAGAGCAACAGATCAACAAAGCGTGGTTCTACCACTCCGACATTTCTAAAGAGCTCGACTTAACAGAGGCGATCGAGACTGTATCTGCACAAATCAAGGAGCACGGTCCATTTGACGGTATTTTGGGATTCAGTCAAGGTTCTGCAGTGACTGCTATTGTAACTAATCAAATAACCCAACTGGTGCCTGGTCATCCTCCTTTCAAGTTTTCAGTAATTTTCTCAGGATACTCTTTTACCGAGCCGGTGGATGAAAGCGATCCATCTAAAGGTTTGCAAATTACCGAGAAATATAGAGATGCCTTTACCGTTCCTAAAGAGTTCCCTACAAAGACTATCCACATATTTGGTTCTGCTGATGCGGCAGTGCCAGCGGAAAGGTCAAAATACTTGTATAACCTCTACCCGGAAGACAAAAGGGTGCAGTTTGAGCACGACGGCGGTCATTTTGTCCCGAACAAGAAGCCATTCTTGACGCCTATCGTTGAGGAGATCAAAAAGAGCTTGTAAAAAATAGATACAAAATAGATTTTCCCCCCTCACAGATGATTGTGATGGCTTTTCGATCCGGCAGATGAGTACGGAGTCGACGATAAACGATTATTACACCAGTATACTATTAGGCGCATTGGACTCCACAGCGTCATTGTCCTCGCTCAACTCCTGTGTCCGTTCACAACTAGGCAACGGGGTCAGCTCGCGAGACGCAACGAGTCCTCTATTGAAAATCTCCTGGTTCAAAATTTCGAGCCGGGCCACCTGGTTCTCGATAACCACGTTATTCTCGCGGATCGAGTCCCGGTAAACTTTGTTGTCCGACTCTGGATCTTGATTATAGAATTTCTCCTCCTCCGTCTGAAACTCCTTCTTCTCAATCTTGTCCAGCATATCCTGCATCAGCTTGTTGGACTCCTTTAACCGTCGCAAAGAATTGGTCAAGTGCGATATCGTAGACTGCAGTTCCTCTTTCGAAACTTCTGAAACCGCTTGCTTGAATTCGCGCAACTGTATAGGCTGAAAATCTCCCGACATGTTGTGCTTCTAGAGCTCGCGAGTTTTATATATCGTTTGTTCGGTTGCTTTGCTATGCTACCCCTCGTGAGGAGACCCGGGTGTGGTGATGCCCTTTTTTGTTCGCATGAGATCCTGTGGTTTGCTGCGCAATGCGTGGCGGAGTTGGCGGACCTATTCCAGCGGCACACTGTTCGAGTTCCAGGACATCCATCCTTCGTTACTCAAGAGAGTTGATGGTCTGCGAAGCGATCTCATGCGGCTAGAGTCGCAACTCTCTGCGGAAGGGAGCTTTAGTGTTGCCGAATCGAAAAAGTACTCGTCTCTTTCCGCTATAGTTGGGATTTACAACGAGTATGCATGGGCCAAATCTAACTACCACGAGCTTTTGGTGCTCGCAAAAGATCAAGATGCCATGTTGAGAGAAGAAGCATCACAGGAACTGGTGGAGGCTTTACCTCAGCTCGTTTCCAAAATGAACAGATTGAAAGAACGGCTTTTACCGCCTCACGAGTTTGCAGACAACCCCTGCTTGATAGAACTACGTCCAGGAGTTGGTGGCAACGAGGCCATGATCTTTACCCAGGATCTGCTGGCGATGTATGAGAAATACTGTTTGCTCAAGGGGTGGAAATACGAGATGCTGTCCAAAAATGCTCCCGCGAGTGGGGTCGGGTTAGTGGATGCTGTGGTCAGCATTTCCGAGCCCGGGTCGTACGACATTCTCAGACATGAGGCGGGCGTTCACCGCGTGCAGCGAGTCCCTGCCACAGAGACCAAGGGGCGAATCCACACTTCGACGGCTGCTGTAGTTGTCCTGCCCAAACTTCAAGAGAGCACTACCGCTACGGAGAAGCGTTTCAAAGAGGGAGAGCTCCGGATTGACGTTATGAGAGCATCAGGTTCCGGGGGCCAGCACGTTAACACCACAGAGTCAGCTGTAAGGATAACGCATATACCCACGGGGATGGTAGTTGCAATCCAGGACGAGCGGTCGCAGCATAAAAACAAGGCCAAAGCGCTTGAGATACTGCGGTCGAGACTGGCAGAACGCGAGAGGCTCAAGAGAGAAGAGGAGGAAAATAAAAGGCGCCACGGACAAGTGAGCACAACAGACAGATCAGACAAGATTAGAACGTATAACTATGCACAAAACAGGGTGACAGATCATCGATGTGGTATTTCTATCCACAACTTGGAAGGTGTAATGGAAGGATCAAAGTTGGATGAGATAATCGATGCGGTGAGAAGCAGTGAAACAGAGAAGCGGTCACAGATGCTGATCAATGAGTAGATGAGCATGTAGATAGGTCATTGTAAATAGATCAGGCATTTCCATACAACATAGACAGTTTATCTCAGAACCAACACATAGTGGGCTGGCTACTCACATTTAACTGGTGCCATTTAGATAATGCCTTGGCTTCGGTCAACACAGGTATATCGGTATATCCTGACGATTCAAGTGTCTTCTATGGCATCATCACACACACACGCATGTTGTCATCAGGCTGATTCCAAATACTTGGAGTGCCACTTTCCACTTGCAGGATATTCAAACTATTGTAGTGAACATTTCATAATCCAGCCCTGAGATTTCCTGAGAGCAATCCTTCGTAATCTCCGGTCGTTGAGACCTCTACATTCTCGTGGACGTCGGGAACTTCTATTGTTACTCAGCATATCGCAGCTGTAATGATGAATGACGGAAGTTCCGCCTTGTTTCTGTATGAGGAATATTGCATTTTGGGTATTCTATGTTGGAATTGGTCTGACAAGGACATAGTTGATGATATGCATAACTCCTGTTTCAACACTTCCCCTGAAACCAACCTCACTCAACGAATCCTGCCTTGTTTCTCAAGTACTCGAATTGAGGCTTTGGTAGTGCTTTGGTGAACATATCTGCAACCATTTCTTTTGTAGGGAGGTCTTCCAACCTGAAAGTTCCATTGGTGAGTTGCTCCCTAACATAATGAAACTTGACATCAATATGTTTCGTACGGCTGTGATGCGTAGGATGTTTAGCTAAGATGGCTGTACTTCTGTTGTCTTCGTAGACTATAGAGATTGCGTCTAATGGGATCTCCAGGTCTTTCAGCAACTGGTTAACCCATACCACTTCCTTTACTGTGTCTGTAAGTGCGACATACTCTGCCTCAGTTGTTGAAAGCGATACAGTCTTTTGTTTAGATGAAAACCATGAGATTGCTGTTCCTTCAAGCAGTAATACACAGCCCGAGGTGGACCGGCGATCTTGTAAATCTCCAGCGAAGTCAGCATCAGAGTAACCTACTACCTGGAGAGGTTCCGTGGGGGGTAAAACGCAACTTGAGCGCCCGAGTTCCCTTCAGATAGCACAACACCCGTTTGGCTTCGGCCAAATGATGTGAGGATGGACAACTCATATAACGACTCAGTAGTCCAGTGATGTAGGAAATGTCCCCACGTACGGTGTTAGCAGCGTAGTTCAATTTCCCAATGAGTGAACGAAAAATCTGAGCATCATCCGAGTTCAGCGGATCTGAGATGCTCGGGTCAGTTAAACGATGACCGGGGGTTGCTGGTGTTGAGATTGGATTGCACTCCAACATCCCAAATTGTTCTAAAAGGTCTGAAATGCAAGAAGGCAGTGACATACTAATGCTGTGATCCTTATGCACCGCAATATCAATTCCCAGGAACTTCTTCGCGGGGCCGAGATCCTTCATCTCGAATCTGCCTGCCAAAGATGCTTTCACACTGGCGATGTGCGAACTGTTTTGACCGAGGATCAGTAGATCGTCAACGTGCAAGCCCACAAGTACGAACTCTGAGGATGATAAACGTTTCAGGTAAACTCCTTGCTCGATAATGTTTCGGCTGAACCCGTTGCTCAAAAGAAAGCTATGGATGACAATATTCCATCTGTAAGGTGACTGCTTAAGTCCATAAATGGACTTCCGCAGGTAGCAGGCATAACCTTTTGGCGTTGGTATTCCGGGGGGTGGTCGCATGAATAGCGGTACATCAATGTCGCCATACAAAAACGCGGTCGTTACATCCATTTGATGTACCTCGCATTCGTAATGAGCAGCAACGGCCATCAGTACCCTCAAACTATTCGACCTGAACACAGGACTGAAAGTCTCTTGATAATCCACACCAGCGGTCTGTGTGAAACCTTGCGCGACTAATCGCGCCTTATACAGGAGAGCATCGGTGCCGCGAGAAGTGGGATTGTGTTTGATCGTGAACACCCATCTACTTCCCACAGGCTTGATGCCTTCGGGGATGTGTTGTAGTTCCCAAGTCACGTTCCTGGAATGGGCACGAAGCTCTTTGGTAATAGCTTTCTTCCATTGCTCACTATCATGGGAATTCATGGCTTCATAATAGGTGCGTGGCAATCCTATCATTCCTGGCTGGGCTAACATTGCCATCATTCTCATCCTTTTAGTATCTGGTTCCCGCTCTGGTATAAGTTGCGGAAAAATAGGAGGCGTCACCTCACTGAAAGAACGACGAGTTGCAGGGTGAAAATCATCTCCCCTCGTTTCGTTAGAGGTTACCTCCTCTTGTGTTACTTCCTTTGACGGGAAATGGGCCACTCAGATCAATGTGCAGAATCTCCAAAGGTCTTGTTGGCTTGGTGGACGCCATTTTCGGGATTTTCTTGACAGTTTTTCCCTTCAAGCATTCTTGACAACCTTCTTGGCTTCCGATGGAAATACCTACGTTTTGCGGGTAGACTTTAGCCAACTGATTCAAGACGGAGTCTGAAGGATGTCCCAATCTGCTATGAAGCGTAGCTTGGTATGCAACGACTCGGTACTTAGGAGGTACTACTTTGTACATAAATTCATACAAAGAATTGTTGGCTCTCTTACCCACCGTTGTGTTGTTTGATAACACAGCGATTCGAGTAAAAGTGAACTCAAGTCCTTTGTTAGCGGCCGAGCCAATGCTAACAAGGTTCTTTTGGGCTCCGGGTACATAATGTACCTGATCCAGTCGTACGGTGCTGTTTCCTAGTTTAAACAAAATAGACCCAAAACTGTACACTGGGAGCGAACCCTTTCCAATCCCTTCTAGGGAGAGATCACATTCTTCGAACGTCTGAAAATGCTCTCTATTGTTGGAGACATGGATAGTAGCACCTGAATCAATCCAGTAATGAGTCTTGTCACTCTCAGTTGCTGCGGATAATAAAGCAACCGACCAAGCTTGAGACTCTGGCTTGACTTTTTGAGCGAAGAGGAACCACCTCGATAAAATGAGTGAAACCATCTACGACAGTGAGAAAATACTTCTCCTGATTTGACACAACGATGGTCCCATTGTCCGGGATGAAAATTCTGTAAGCCTTGTGATGGGGACTGTATCCAACCATAACTCCGGAAACCGTCACTGGAGAGAGTTTCGAAGGTCTCTTCTCTTGTGGTAGGAGAACTTCCGCTTTGCAACCGAAAGTTCTCAATATATCCACCGACGGCAGTCTGTCAAACCACAGATGGTATGGAATTCGATGCTCCGCTGCCCTGGTAGGCAATCTGTTGATGAGAAAAGCGGCAGTCGTTACTGCTTCTGGCCAAAATGATTCGGGCAGAGTTGATCCTAAGAGAAGTGCTCTTGCTTTTGTCTGGATCGCCCTATGGACCCTCTCTGCAATTCCATTCTGGTGTGAGTTATATGCAACAGTGTATTGATGGGATATTCCATTTTCTTTGAGAAAGTCGTCGACCTTGTTATTGCAGAACTCTCCCCCATTGTCTGTCCGTATTTCAAGAACTTTATGACCAGCTTTGGAGAAATGATTCTGAGCATGTTTGATGGAATAGATGAGCTCGTCGGTTCTATCTCCTATCCATCATCTATTGGGAACAGAACTCAATGTGCTTATAAAATGAAAAAATCGACCAACTTGCATCGTACACAAGGCGCTCCTGAAACGTACGGTATTCTGAGACAACTCTCTGTTGCGCCATCTACATAGAAACTTTCTGCATGCCATCCCTTTATTTAGGAATCCCCAATTATTAGATCGGTTGTTCGAGCATATCAAACCAAATTGTTACTACTTCCTCAAATCGTGTGTACAACACGGGTACATACGATCTCCCGCATTTACAGTACTCTCTTGTGTCACAACAATCTATGCAAAACCGACGTTATATCTGAGGTGGTCAAGAACCGCCTTCATCATGGCTTTTGCTGGCGATTTTAACATCTCATTTGTTGGCATGGGTTTGAGCATATATAGAATAATCGAGATAGCTTCTTTCCTCTGATTCAGAGTCACTGGGGACAAAATTATACTCGTTATAAAACTTGACGTCACAGTCACAGATTCACGTAAGATTAATCCAAAATCAGTGTGATCGAATTATAGTCAAAGGACCAATTGCGCAACCTTTTCAATTGAAATTACTCTACAGCAATTTCTAGGATCGTGGAATCATGGAGAACAAGGGTACATCTATATTCTGGTCATTCGACACGTGGTATCTTTTAGAAAACCGCTTTTCCTAAAAGTTTTTCAAACAGCATCCAAATCAACACCAAGACTTTCTGGCGAATTTCTAAACGGCTGATGCCATTTTCTATAAATTTATCGTCAGGTCAGGTTGTAAGGATTCCAGGATTTCCGTTTCTAGATGACGAATAAACTGTGTGGCAGGAACCTATTGTCATACCTCTTTAGCGAAGTACGCTTTAATGGTTTGAACGCGCTCCAACAACGGCGTGATCAAGCTCGCTGCGGATCCAGACGCACGATGATGCTCTCTTTCGTATAACATCTTGATTCGAGAATATCACGAGACTCGATTTTCTCGTTCAGAATAACCATGCCGGCAAGATTGTCCATGCGGTCAATTACAGGTAATCGCTTGCGTCTTTCACGAAGACTATTCATCTGATATTTTGGATTTTCAAGTTTAAATTCCAACGGGGATGAGGATGCCCTGTGTCCCCCGCCTTACAGCCACAGTCTCATGCAAATGGAAAACTAGGAGCAATGGGGTTTCCTTGTCATGGCATCCCAGTGTAATAATGACATTTGAAATGAAATCAGTGACGCATTGGCTGTCTTTAACCAAGTGTAACTAGTATAAAGACGCAGAGATAAAGTGTCATTTGTCGGGCACTCGGGAAATTTTAGATGCTTGCTACAAACACTATACTAGTTGCCTCAAAATAACGGGGATTGGCAAAAGAAAAGCTAACAAAGTCGACCGATGTAGAGATCCGGGTGGAAGCAATACATCCCTGCACCATTCATTTTGCCACCATGGTTACGCTTCACGACGCTCGCAAAGAAGTAGAAAGCGAGAATTTCTCCAAAGGGGAAACTTATTATCACGAGTTGATAAAGCAGGTTGCCTCATCTCCAAAGACGGAATCTCAATTGGGTGTCTTGGAGAGCGCTATAATCGAATTAGGTCAGCTGTACTCGCGACAGGCGAAGCTAAATGAGTTGAATCGGTTGATTGAAGAATCTAAGCAGATGATGAATTATTTTGCCAAGTCTAAAACGTCTAAAATCCTGAAGAGTCTGATTGACTCTTTTGAAAAAATTCCAGATTGTGTAGACCAGGTGATCAAAATCACACAGAGTTGCATAGAGTGGTGTAAAGAGGAGAAGAGGCTGTTTTTGAGACAGTCGCTGCAAATCCGCTTGGCCAACTACTTTTTCATCAAGACGCAGTACCAAGACTCGCTGGCGATTATAAACCAGCTCGCGAGAGAGTTTAAAAAGTTGGACGACAAGTCGTCGCTCGTGGAGATCCAGCTTTTGGAGAGTAAAAATTACTTTAATTTGAGAAACTACCCGAAATCTCGCGCTGCCCTTACATCTGCAAAGACGTCGGCTAACGCTATTTACTGCCCTTCGTCTCTGCAAGCTGAGCTGGACCTCACCTCTGGGATCCTGAATGCACAGGAGAAAGATTTCGCCACGGCGTACTCGTATTTCTACGAAGCGTTTGAAAACTATCAGTTAACTGGGGACGAGGACAAAACTGTCAAAGTTCTCAAGTACATGCTTTTATGTAAAGTGATGCTGGGACTCATCTCCGATGTAAACTCTCTTCTCGGTCACAAAAACATTGTCGAGTTCACTCATAACAAACAGATCGAGGCGTTGTCGGCGATTGCCAAAGCTCACGATAACAAGTCACTCAAAGATTTCGAGTCGGTGCTCTCGCAGTATTCGCATGAGTTGACGCATGACCCGATCGTGAGACTTCATCTCAGGGACCTTTACGACTCGATGTTTTCCTCCAATTTGCTCAAGTTGATAGAGCCGTACTCTGTCATCGAGGTCTCTCATATCTCTGCCATGATCGGTTTGAGCGCCTCCATCATCGAGGCAAAACTCAGCCAAATGATTCTAGACAAGGTTTTTTACGGTGTATTGGACCAGGGCAACAACTGTCTCATAGTTTATGACGAACCACAAGTTGACCAAAACTATGACACAAGTTTGAACCTCGTCAAGAACATGTCTACCGTTGTCGATCTGTTGTACACAAAGGCAAGTAGCTTGAATTGAATGAATAGACCGCACACTAGCTTGTAAAAAAGTGTCTTTTTTGCAAGACAAAATGTATCACTTCTATAGATGTCTCATCATATATAAGCCCCGAGGGCTTCTTCATTAATTTCATTATCTGCCGTTTCCGTTGCACCCATTGCGTAGTTTTGATAATTCTTCTTGAAAACACCAACAAACTCCCCCAGGTTCCCAGTCACGCCGTCGTTGTTAGTGGTTCTCTCTTCTTGATCTGAACTGCCATTAATCCACTCGTCCTGCTTCTCCTCTTTTTCCACCGCCTTCTTCTGTAGCTTTTTCGTAATTTTACTTTTCTCCTCCACAACCATTTTTTCAAGAAGCTGTGCATTTTTCTCCTGCCCTGGAAGCCCCGTGACTATCTTGTCGGGAGCACCAGCTTCTTGCTCTTCGAAAATACCAAAGTGGTTTTCGCACAGATGATCGATAACCTGCCACCCGTACGCGTTGGAGAACCTTCTACGGACTACCATGTTGTTATGTGCGTCTGGTTTGAGCTTTACCAGAACTTTGCGCCATGACATGTCTCTGTGCCATTCTCTTGCAATCAGTTCCTCCATCTCGTGATGACGGTTAGAAGGGTCAAGACTCTCGAGAAACGAAGTGCTTTTCGCAACATACGGTGGGAGATCGCTCTCTCTGTAAAACTTGTCGTGCAAAATCACATCCTCCCTCGATTCTGGATCCACCAAGAACTTTGCCGTTGGCAGAGGGGGAAGAAGCACGCTGGTAGCACTCTCGATGAGTGAAGACTTGGGCAGAGGATTGAGCGACATCTCTTTGTCCTCTGAATCGTCCTGTAAATCGTCTTTGCCGTTTGAAGTTTGAAACTTTTTCAGTTTGGACGCACGTTTGTGCTGTGCACTGGGTGCCAGCAGACTGAGTACCGTCTGGAATGGAGAGAGCACTTTACCCGTGACCGATGAAACAGCCTTGGGTTTAGCGTTCTCTATATCGTCTGGGATTTCCCCCACGTGGCGTTCGCTGTAGATATCAGGATTCACGTCCGTGGCATCGTCCTTCGTGTTGGCCACCATCATAAGTCCCTTCCAGTCCAAGTATAAAAGAGCAGAGGTACGCAGAGGTACGATACCATCGTTTATCGCGTTGGCGTAAACGGTTCTCCTGGTAAACCTCTTGAGAATCAGTCTAGTCGGCCCAGTCGGTAAAACTAGCAGCAGGGGCTTGCTGCCTTGAAGCCCCAAGTCGAGCCCTGTCTTGCCGACAACACCCATAGCAAGACCAAATTTCACATACACTGGGTTTTCTGTCATGAGCCCCAACAGAGGCGAAGCCATCGTGATAAAGTTGGCTGGTTGCACTTTTTCGAAAAACCAGGCATAGTTCTTGGCGATATACGCTATGCAGAATGTCTGCGTAAGCCCACCAAGAGAATGTCCTATGAATGATATTTTCTTCAATCGCTCCGACCACAGATCTCGCACGATATACTCTGCCAACCGCGTACCGAGATATTTAACTCCCCTCTCTGTTTTGCACACATTCCCGTTGTAGCATTTTACTAAAACGTTTTCCCCATTGGAGAAAGCACGTTCTTCTATGCACTCTTTCAGGTAGAGCATGTCGGCCGTGCTGTTGGAATGCAGTCCGTGCGTCAGGATAACAAGGTGCACCGGTTTCGTTGGGAATTTTTCCTCTCGGTTCCACAAGTCTAGCGTATCCATCATATTGACGCATACACTTGGCGAGAAACAGCCCGTCTTTTCCGTATGCCTGTGCAGCGCCATTCGACTCGAGCCCACCAGAATTTCGTAGTTCACTTCTGTCGATGATGAAAAGATGAGCTGCGATACTACGTCCACCACCCATACGTAGCGTGGCTTTATGGTGTGTAGCGACAATTGGACTATGAATGACTTGCCTGGGGCTAAGTTGGGTTCGAAAACAGGCTGATCTGCCGTGACGAACACTTTTTCATGCGTAGAATAGTCTTCACTGCGTACTTCTACATACAAAATAAAAGGACCAGCGAGATAGGCAGCCCGTAGGGCCATCATCTCTGTGTTTTTGATTTTTATATACAAACTACGACCCAGTACATCACTAGGCGGCCCTTCAGGCGTATAGGTGATGGTATATCGGTTCACCTGCCCAACCTTCACAGCGTTCTGCCCACGATAGAGAAGTGTGTGGTCTGACATGGTGTAGGGATTCGGGCCACCCACTTCACCGCGTGCATATCCAAATACTGTCTCACATATTTTTTAGGTTACTGTTATTCCTTGGCACCAGATGACGGTAAACGTTTAAATAGGTTGTCTAGATTTGACTAGTTTGAATACACAAAGGCTACACGAGATCGAGTTTGTGTAGCGTGAATCCACGGACTATGTTTACAAGTGAAGAGCGTTTGTCAACTCTGCCTGCACAGAATTCTTTTTCGCACTGTCAAAAGTTTGGAATTCATCCCTACATGCAATTTCTCGACGTCTAAAGTTACAGTGGTATTCACAGTATTAATGGTATCAGTGATCTCAATACAACCACATTGGTGAATACTAGTAGCAAGGCGCTGTATCGGTCCACTCAAACCTGATGTCAGCCGCTTCGTTGCAGAAGCTTTTGTAGTTACACGTCGAGAACGTTGTGTTTAGCACATGGTACAAAAGACAAATTAAACACTTGTCTTTCCTCTTTCTCTCCTTTCAGCAGTCAGATTTTTTTCCTTGATAGGGTTTTTGAAAACACTTTTCAATTTTAAGCGGGTCAATATTCAAAAGGCTTTTCGTTGTAATTTTATTTATAGTGCCATCTTCATGTTTCGTGGCACTAGTAGTCTATGACAGATTGTATTATTTTTTCCTTTATTTGTTAGGCTACTCTGGGAAGGTATGTTCTAATGAAATACGATTAAAAATCACAAACTAGCTGTAATCCTCCTTGTTTTGATGACTGAGTCGAAAGCAGGTGGTACTTTTTCATTCTGCCGTTGGTGTGTGTTCTTGTATCGACTGAGTACTTTGAAGATAATTATTGTCGATTTAGCCATTCCTTCGTCGATGACTTGAAAAAAATTGCGGACTGGCTGCCAAACCTTTTTTTTTTTTTTTTTAGTCATACTATGTGTGGAAGTCA
>PPLB01006141.1:6774-21240 GCA_003706365.1 Citeromyces siamensis
CCCTAAATATCAGAATTTTCGTTGCTGTTTGGGGGAAAATGAAATGGTTGAGGGACAGGTGATGCACGTCATCCGCTGTCTTAATCTTCTGAAGAGATGATCCATGACTGGGCATACTTCAATCCAATGTTCTGTACCGGCAGCGTATTGCTCGTAACAAAACTGGCATGTACCGCCTATCATGTGGGGTCTCACGATAGCTAGGTGGCTAAATCCGTATAACGACACTTTGACAATTTCTTCCAAAATTTAGCAGCGTGCGTTGCAAACTGTTCCCTGATTTCTGGGATAGCGCCAATATCTGGAAGATAGGTGGCAATGTGCTCTGATACATATGGACTCGCATACTTGTGGTAGACCTTGATCCCTATCCTTTTGAAAGATAATGGGGTGATTTGAAAACCTTCGAAGTCCCTCAGCTGTCATAAAACATGTGTCTTAAAGACAGATGTATCACTTCTATCACACGTAAGTGTGGCGTTCTCTGCTTGTTCTGTTATCAAAAACCAAGCCTTTAAGGCTTATTGGATTCTATTGCTGAACAGTCTGAGTCTTGACTCTGCTAGTATGCTGCCCATAGACCGTGAATAGAAATGCTCCACCACATTGCGGCTCATGAGTGTGTAGTTAGTCGCCAAAAAATCCCACAACGTCCAGCTGCGACAAGTCTCCTGTGTGAGATAGTTCATGAAACTGCTCAAGTGATCAATTGTGAATTCTTGATGAGGCTCTGAATTCTCATCGAATAGATCAAAGATCCACCGAGCTCGTCTGCCTAGCAAGTGGAACTCGAATTGTGTAAGCCCGTAATAACCCATGTCTTTCCGACCTTGAAGAATTCTCTGAGGAATTGAATGCTTATACTGGGTATGCCTATGGATCTGTGCACGGACATTTCTCTCCATGCGGTGCAGCTGGTCCTTCTGAATGGCGTCATGTTGGTCCCAATGGTAGAGACGCGAATAAACGAAGGTGTTGATTAACGTTGTCTTAACACTTAGAGGTAGTCCGCTCATAGTGGCTTGGGTCAAATAATCGATCGTCTTTTCGATTTTGGGCCCCCAATAGTGACCGCTCAAAGCCATCCGGAGGAATTCTTGGTTACAGTTGTTTAGGAACTGTACATAAGCTCCATCCAAGAACCTCGGTACAATCTCAAAAGTTGTACTAGGTTCGAAAGCGTAATTTGCCAGTATCACAAGGTGGGATTTCTTGGAATTGAGTAAACATCCTGAAATTGTAGAAAAAAAAAAAAAATCCATATACTTTCAAAAGTTTCCAAATCCTCCGCATCACGGAAAAGGACGATAATATCATCTGCATAGGGCTGGACTTTGATGTTCAGGATTCTGTGTTGATGGGTGAGGAAATCGAAAATCTTGTCTTATGGCTTCCACCAAAGGCTCAACGCAGATCGCAAAGATGCTCTGTGCTAATTGACTGCCCTGTCTGATGCCAGTTTGCAAGAGGAACGGGTCTCCCTTGGCCTTGTTTAAATTGATAATTCCAAATTGGTTTTGATGTGGATTCATAACGAAGCGCCTAAAGTTGGGGTCAAATCCCATTGTAGTTAACACCTGTGCAATATAGCCATGACTTAGGCGATCGTAAGCCTTATCCAGGTCCAGCTGGTAAAGAGAGGCTTCCCTAGATAGCCTACTTCCGTCTAATAGCCATTTCTCCCTCAGAAGACGAATATTTTGGATAGCGTTCTTGGGATCGCGTAACGGGATAAAGCCTTTTTGGTCGCGTTGAACGATTTCAGGTAGAACCTTCATAATTCGCTTGTTCACAACCGCTGTAATGATTCGGTAGCCGGTGTTCATAAGACTGACCGGTCTCTAGTTAGCGAAATCCCGTCTGTCACATTCTTTTGGAAGCAGTTTCAGTTGAACATACCTGAAATCAGGAGGCGATTCCTCCTGAGTGTGCATATAATTGAGGAGATTGACCAGCCATGGTCCCATTACCTCAAATTCTTTCCAGAAAAAGGCATATGGGATACCATTCTCTCCGGAAACACTTTTAGAGAATAAGCCTGACTTACTGATTCAACTTCTTCTAAAGTGTATGGCTTATCCAAGTCAAATATCTGGTCCGATGTTAAACGGACATGAGATAGATATTTGGAGAAGAATGCCTTTCTAAGTAAAGGACTGGTGGGGACATCTCTAAAAGTTTTTCTAAAATGATCACCTGCTCGCCTGGATGTTCCGAGAAGACCTCCATGCCATACGCTGGGTATGTCGATTGCGACAACACACTTCGCACGTTTCTGAATGGAGGATGAGTCGTCGGGTGATTCCATTGGATCTGGATCTCCTTCGGCTTGTTTGATAGACCGGAATTTCCGACATCTTGCGGTCAGGAGGAAATTATCTTTACGTAAAGATGCTTCAGAGATAGGAATCAAATGAGGACGGAGGGTGTCGTCATTTACGATAACGCTTCCAAGATGGAAGTCACCCCGCCCCATCTCAGTTGTGAGATCGTTCATGATCAGTGATACCTTTCTGTGCCTAGAATAGTGATGGTCGGAAGCATCAATATACGTTTGCAGACACCACTTGAGAAGTTTCCATGAAACATAGAAGCGATCTAACCGTCTCGCATTACGATTGACGCCAGGGAAATTACTGTACTCGCTGGAGCTCGCAGTGACTGGGTGGCTGCGGTATGTATCCATTAGGCGATGGGTTAGGAGTAGCTGTCTCAGAGCTATAATGCTCGAATCGTATAATTTTACATCAAGCACATTGAGTGTACAATTGAAGTCACCGACAATAATCAACAGGTCCCGTTGTGATAACTTCTGGGAGAGGTACTCGAAGAGATACCACGATTTCTGTTGTTCGTTGGTGTGTATATGTTTACGAGATGAACATATACATCATTTATCCGAATTTTAGCGTCTGATATAAATCGGTTGAAATCCTCATCATCACCTTGAAGCCGAGATGAGCGAGCTATACTGAATTCTTTGTTGATAATAATGAGTGAAAGCGAAGTGGAATGGCCAGTTAAGTTATAACCGCGCAACGAACAGAAATGTTCGAGTTCGGAATATGCTGCTGCATTTCTGAGTCGTGTCTCTTGAAGAAATAGAATAGACGGATGTGAAGCCAAATAATGGCTGACTTTAAGCAGGAAGTCTGGACTTCTCAAGTCCTGAATGTTTTTAGATTCAAACGTGATTTTTTTAAAAATCATTCTTTGTAATCTTTCTCTCAAACGTCTCGCTTGGGTTCAAGAGACGTTAAGGTTGCCTGTTTGCTTTACCTTTCCTGATTCTGACATCTCCGCAATCTGAAGAGAAGCTTCATACCAATCTTGAGGTGGTGTAGTTTGTTCATAGAACGATTCAGGTTCTTTGTCATATTCCACTGCTGGTGAAAAATCTTATCCATGGGAGATTCAATTTCCTCTGTAAGATCGTTGTCCGAAAGAGAGGGTTGTACTCCATTTTGAGTGCTGATGTTGAGCGATGCATTTTGTACTCCGTTGTGAGTCCTGATGTTGGATGGCGCATTTTGTTGGGCGGGGACAGATTTTAAGGCTGATTCTGTGCGATTTGGGTTCGCTGCTCCTGGAGCAGAGGTCTTTTTCGGGGCAGAATTTATTCATAGAATATTTAGTACTGATTAACGGCGAGGAGGCGAACCCATAGTGGGCGAACGGCGTGCAACCACCGAACAATGTGAGACTCGTACTCACTAAACTTCCCCTGTTCAAACGGAATAGCCTGTTAGTAACAGGCAGAACGGAGTGGAATACCCTCAATGAGGGTCGAACGTATGACCTTAGAGATGAGAACTCCATATATATATATAGTATACATTTTCGATGAAAGAAGTCCAGTTCAAAGAAGCGCTCAAACTTTACGAATCCAAGCAATACAAGAAAGCGCTGAAGGTTCTTGATGGCGCTCTCAAGAAATCAAAGTCTCCAGATCTACTTGCTTTGAAGGCACTTGTCTTGAACCACCTGGGACAGGACGACGAGGCGAGAATTTATGTCCAAAAGGCGGAATCGGGTCCAGTCACCAACCCGATGGCGAACCACGTTTTGGCACTTTACTACCGCAATGTTTTAGACTACAAGAATGCTGCTAAATGGTACACTATTGCGATTGAGAACAAGAGTGCGAATTCTGGGATTTATAGGGATTTGAGCACGATGCAGGCCCAATTCAGGGACTACAAAAAACTGGCATGGTCGAGACTAAAGTACTTGGAAGCTCAGCCAATGTACCGTGCCAACTGGACGGGTGCAGCTGTCGCTCATTATTTGAATGGTGATTACGCTGCATGCGAGAAGGTGTTGACGCGGTTCGAAAAGCTTGTCGAGGGGAAATTGTCGAAAGAGGAGATGTTTGAGAACAGCGAATGTATCTTGTTCAAGAACCATGCGATTGCGAAAGTCTCTGTGCAACAGGCTTTAGAGCACTTGAACCAGAGTGAAAACGATATTATCGACAAGACTGCGGTTCACGAACTGCGTGCCAAGTATCTTGTCCAGTTGAACAGGAAGAAAGAGGCGTCCGTGGAGGTGAGACGTCTCTTGATGAGAAATCCGGATGACGTGCACTACTACACTTTGCTGGAATTGGCCCTCGAAACAAACAAGATGGAGGTCTCTGTACGGCTCGCTCTTTATGACAAGCTGGCCACTATTTACCCTCGTTCAGACGCTGTCCACTACATTCCGCTCACCATTTCGACCGGTGACGAATTTTGTGCACGTGTGGAAAAATACATTGGGTCACAGTTGAAGCGTGGGGTGCCCTCCGCTTTCAACAACGTGAAACCTCTTTATAAAAACAGAGAAAAGGCAAATTTAATCGGGAAAGTCGTTGAAAGACTGCTCAAAGATACCACAGAGCCTCTTTCTAGGTGTTGGACCCTCGCGTTTTTGTCCCGTCATTATTTGCACATGAAAGACACCAAGAAATCTTTGCAAAAGGTGGAGGAAGCCATCACCATCACCCCAACCTTGCCCGAACTGTATTTGCTCAAGGCGAGAGTCGAGAAACACTTGGGCTTGTTGCAACAAGCAGCCGATACTGCAGACTTTGGTAGGTCGCTGGACCTCCAGGACAGGTTTCTCAACTCAAAAGCATGCAAATACAGACTGAGAGCCAACCAGATCGATGAAGCCATCTCGCTGATCAGTCTGTTCACCAAGGGCGACGCCAGTGCCGGTTTTACCAACGGGCTAAAAGAGCTTCACCTCGTCCAGTGTATGTGGTTTATTCTCGAAAGCGGTGAAGCCTACCAGCGTGTCGGGATGGAAGGGCTGTCTTTGAAGAGGTTCAAGTCGGCCAAAGCGATATACGACGAGCTGGACAACGACCAAGTGGATTTCCATTCTTACTGTATGAGAAAGGGAACCCCAACAGCTTATTTGGACATGATCCATTGGGCAGACAACCTCTACAAGCAGCCGCTTTTCTCACGTGTCGTTGGCGGTCTCGGCGAAGTTTACATGGACAACTTTGACGAGCCAGAAGAAGAATTGGAGGGAAAGAAACAGAGACAGGCTTTCTTCAAGCACCAGAACGAGTTGGCTCAAAAACACAAAATCGAGTCTGACGAGAAGGACCGCGATCCTCTGGGTGAAAAAGAGCTGAAAAAACTCAAGTCTCTGTCCGAAAAAGATCGTCTAGATGAGTTTTTCACACACTTCTACTCGTTTTGTAACCAGGACGAGATCAGAAACCTCATTTTGGGTGGTCAGCTCTTTATATTGCAACAGAAACACCTTTTGGCTTTGCAAAAAATAAACAAACTCGCCCAGAAGAGTAACCAAACCCACCCAGCCATCGGTTTGCTCCTTTTGGGGCTTTTGGTTGGTCTCAAAAAGGATGAAAAGACTCCTCTAAGAAAGGCTATTCAAATGGCCGTGTTGAAGCAGGTGCCCGATCTGACTCAATCTACCTTGGACGACTTGTCTTTGCTGCATGCGTTTGTCGATGAAAAGTATTTATCCCGCGGATCGTTTTCTGCGTTGGAGGTGAAGCAGTTTGATAGGGTGAACCATCATTTCTGTCCGCTCCTCTCATCTGTCGGTATAGAGGTTAAATCTTTATAGATGTAGTCAATAGAGTCTAGATATTTCTAAGCAATGATTTAGAACTACTAGGCATTCTGCATAAAGCCGAAACGACTGGCGCTGAACACACTGGAGAGAAAAGAGCAGACCAAGCAGTGCTTGGCAGAATCTCTGTTGTAGGCGGATTCGCGGAGAGGACAATAAATCCGCGAGCTGATAAGACAGCGGAACGCAGACGCCACATTTTTTTGTCAGTCTCTTTTGTTCTGGCGTAAATTCGGTCAAGCATCTGTAGAGGCGGATGTTTCGCTTTGCGTCAACCTTTTGAAGATGTCTGTTGTTGTCGTAGAGTCTACTTTTATTCGTTTTTTCAGAGGCTTAGTCGCACTATTATAGTTCCTTTGAATCTTTCAGAATATTGTTGATATGGCATATAATGTTGATGATGGAAACTAAGGTAGATCTTTTAAAGCAGATATGGGTTGAGACATGCATTACAGAAATCGAGAAATCTAGCGGCTTGACGTTGAACAGCTACTCCATGCACTAATCGGGTATTCTAGAATGCTTCAGACAGACATGAAATCCATGACCGTCTGGTTTAGGCTTGAAGGCCTGCGGAGAACCGTTTATCTATTGTTACGGACTGATTAATAGTTCCAGTTTATTTGCTCTACTTCCACAAAGCCTACATCCGTGTCTTCTGGTGTTGTCTCGCTGATCGTACAGTCCACATGAGTGGGAATAAGAACAATGTACTTCCCTAGAAAAGAACACCAACTGCCTCAGAATCGGACATGGAGTGACTCATTTTATGGTTGTTTCTAAGTTGTAAATAGGAAAATACTACTAGTACGCGTGCGTCGGACGTACGTTACGAAGTAGAACTAAAGTAGATTCTATAAGAGTCAGATATCAACGCAACAACCATGCATGTTCATGCGACTGATGCATAAATACCTCTGCAGGATTCCAAATTCGTCTAGTCGCCAGTTTCCCCTTTCGGAGCCCTCAAGCTAATTGCAGCCACACTCGACATAGATTACGATGCTTGAACGTTCAATTTCCACTGTTGAAACTCACACAGGAGGAGAACCTTTCCGTATTGTTACGAGCGGTGTTCCCAGGGCACCCGGGGAAACTATTGTGGCGAAAAGACGTTGGTTGAAAGAGAATCACGACGAGATTCGTAAATCGCTCATGCTTGAACCTCGCGGACACCCTGATATGTATGGCGGATTGTTGGTCGATCCAGTTAGCGAGGAAGCTGACTTTGGCGTTGTATTCATCCACAACGAAGGCTACAGTGACCACTGCGGCCATGGTGTTATAGCACTCGCGACGACGGCTGTAAAACTGGGATGGGTAGAGAGGACATCTCCTGAAACAGAGGTTTGTATCGATGCCCCCTGTGGACTGATAAAAGCATACGTGTCGTACGATGGTAAAACTGTGGGACGTGTCAGGTTTACCAATGTTGCCTCATTTATTTGGTTGGAGGATGCGCACGTACAGACAAAGTCCTTTGGCGATGTCAGAGGCGATATCGCGTTTGGTGGAGCATTCTACTTTTACGTTTCTGCTAGAAACTATTCGCTTTCGTTAGAGAAGGGCAGTGTCGATACTCTGATAGCTTTCGGAGATGAGGTTACGTCCGCAGCCAACGAAAAGTACTCTGTGCAACATCCACTAATTCCTGAGCTCAACAAAGTGTATGGAACTATCATCGATGACTTTTCCAACGAGCGTGGACCGTTCCAGAAGAATGTGTGTATTTTCGCGGACAGACAGGTGGACAGATCTCCGACCGGATCAGGGACGGCGGGAAGAGTGGCTCAGCTTTATTTCCGTGGGGAGTTGAAGCCTCAGCAGGAACTTGTTAATGAGTCGATTATCGGTTCAAAGTTCCGGGGCAAGATTATCGGTTTCACGAGAGTGGGTTCTTTTGATGCTATTGTTCCCCAGGTTGAAGGTGAGGCCCGTCTTCTTGGGTTGGCAAATTGGTTTATAGACGATAGTGACGAGCTCGCAAAAGGGTTTTTAGTGAGATAGACTATGTTGCCTTGACCTCTGGAATTATACACATAGATGTATCTGATTTCGGATCAGTAGGAGTCGGCCTTGGTATAGATATCCATGTTTTTTGACTGCAAACCCTCTGCAAAAATGTCCATTTCCCCAGAAAGAGAACGGCCTGCAGTTGCGCGCAAAATAGAAGGGTTCAAAGACCTAAATGAAGTCAAAGAGATAATGCAGCTGAATATTCTGATCTGATTCTCCGCTCAGTCTTTTAGATCGTGATATCTTTCTATATCAGAACTTTGAGTCACACACGAATAACAACACGTTCTCTAGACATCATGACCGATTTGGCTCGGTCTTTTCGTAATTGTAAGGAATGCTGACTCTGTAAAATACAACTATATGAAACAGTCTATTTAATTTCCTGGGGGTGTAGTTAGTGGGCGAAGCTTGTTGAATTATAAAACACTATCCTCACACGCAGTGAGTCTCGCCGTTAGCATGGGTGTGACACTCTGATCCGCCTGATTCAGCGGTTGTTGTAGGGGTCGAGGAACTGCCCGGCGACTCTTCAGGCTCAGTACACCCTATGCCTGGAAGCGAAATATCGTAGGCATACACATCCAGTGCATACAAGCGCAGCGTGGCGGAATTTCTAACTGCTTGTGACGCATTATTCTTGGCAAGCTCAAGAACCTCGTCATAGGTATCTGCATAATGACCCACGACACCCTGTCCGAGGGAATCTGTGTGCCAGATCCTGTGAAGAAGATCTGTGGCCCAAAACACGTTGTCTTTATGTGTGGAGACGGTGTAGCCGAGCCCACAAAGCTGGGAAAGATAACGTCTGGAAGTGTACGAAAGGTCGCATATGACGTTTTCGTTCGAACCATTCTCCCCACGCCAGTGGCCTGCCCACCCGGGCAGTCTGCAATTGTCGTCTGGGTTGTCGCAACGGAACAGCACATCGTTCTTGTCCGCATTGACAATGTTTTCGTACCACCCAACAACCTCGCCTGTTGGTGTCTTGCCACCAAAGTATTTCCGATAAAACGACGAACTGTTGCCGAACCTCACGGTGTGGTCTCTGGCGTGCGCAGCAATCTCCTGTGCCTCGAGCAAACCCTTCGAAATCTGGTTGTACTGCGTGTTGTTGCACGATTTGTGGATAGGGAAAAATCTCACCCAATTCTCGCTCCAGTCGTACTGTGTCTCTGCCGAGTCTACGTATCGCGTCACGGTAGCCTGGTCTCCAAGGGTGGAGGAGGCTGCCAACGCAGTGGACAATAAAAGGACCCAGGAAAAGTTCATTGGATGCTTCTCTATCCACGCGACTCTTATATGGCGGCCGTCGCCAAGAGATGAACCCTTGACCTTGGTGGGTCGTGCATGCAGGACCCGTGCAGCTCTATCAATGGGGAAAACGTTCACTCGCATAAGCGAAGACCTGTGAGAAGATATTGCAGTTCCCGGATGACTGAGTCACCTTCTCCTCAAAAAAAAAAAAAAAGAAAACTTTTACGAAAGTAACTAGACCGGCCCTTTGGTCGATTCTCTGGTTTCGGCCTCCTGCGATAACCGTTGCGGTGTGCCAAGAAGACGCTTGTGAACGCTTGTTCTTGGCATTTTCGCCTATAAAACTCTACCAATGACACCAATCAATAATGAAGGTTTTATCGATTGCAACCCTGTTTGTTGCAGCGAGTGCGACAACCACCGTCACCAGAACCAGGGGCTACAGGCTGGCCACGAGCACCGCAGCTGGAACTGTAACGGTCACTCGGATGGCCTCTTCTACCCGAGCTCAGACAACAGCAGTCACAAGCTGTCACTTCCACGGGACGTCCCAGATGTGCGTAGACGGTAACGGTTCAGAAGGATCCATTGTTCCAGCTCCCACGGGTTCAAGTGCACCAGAATCGTATGACGGATGTCATTCGCACGAAGGCGAAATTTTCTGCCTGACACCAGATGGTGAGGAGGTTCAGTTTGTGCGGGAGGGTCAGTCTACGCGTTCTGGGAGGAATTGTCACTTCCACGCTGGTGTAGAGCACTGTGTCGGGGAGGAAGAAGAGGTTTCATGCGAAAGAACAGACCGGGAGTACGATATCCCCCTGAGAATCGGTCTTCTCTTTGTCATCTTAGCCACAAGTGCCATAGGGAGTTTTGGTCCCGTGTTTCTTGCCAAACTGCGACGCTTCTCCATAGGCAGAGTATTGGGAGTCATTGTGAGGCAGTTCGGTACTGGGGTTCTCATTTCGACTGCGCTCATACATCTGATGACACACGCAGATCTCCTATGGGGGAACAAGTGTCTTGGGGAACTTTCCTATGAGGCAACAAGTACAGCTATCACGATGGCGGGTCTTTTTGTTTCGTTTACCACGGAATTCATAAGTATGAGGATCGACAACTGGGTTAAAGGCAGGGCGATGCGCGGGGAAGAACACAGGATGGAGGAACAAAGCGGGAAATCATCCACTAACGCGGATTCACACAGTTTGGAGGAACCCAATGACAAACTCTCTGTGATTCTTCTAGAGGTCGGTGTCATTCTCCATTCCATATTGATTGGGATAACACTCGTGGTTGCTGGGGACTCATACTTTATCACTCTTTTCATCGTCATTCTGTTCCACCAGATGTTTGAAGGTTTGGCCCTTGGGTCAAGGATCGCCGAACTGGACCGCAGCTCCTTCCTGAGTAAAATGGCCATGGCTGGCTGCTTTGCGGTAACGACCCCAATCGGTATGGCTATTGGCATCGGAGTGCTTAACCAGTTTAACGGGAATGACAGGTCAACTCTAATTGCTTTGGGGACTTTGAACTCTTTCTCTGCCGGGGTTCTTCTGTGGACTGGCATTGTAGAGATGTGGGCTAGGGATTGGCTTTTTGGACCGGTGGCCAAAGCGACACTTGTGCAGACAACCGTCTGCTTCATTTCTCTGGTGGCTGGTATGATTCTAATGAGCGTGCTTGGAAAGTGGGCCTAGTTTACATAATATTCCGTTGGATTTTGTAATCCACAAAATGGCATGATGGAAACGGCTTTTTAATACAAGAGCGGTTGGGCGTAACAGGATGTTTCCCTGGGATTTCCTAGAGAGGAGAATGAAGATTGACTGCAGAACGTGACTTGTAAGGTGAATTTTGCGATGTTGTAATCTTTTTTCGTGGTTATCAATGGTCTACGAGAAGCATCAGGATCTCTGTGATTCATGAATACTTTATTTTACCTCTTCTATGAAAAGCTGTGAAAGAGTTCCCAATTAGGGAACCTTTTACCTAATAGTCTCAGTTTGATGGAATTTAAAGGTTGGTTTCAAAATCTGCACTGCAGCTTCTGATTATCCTTCAAAACATTTTGTTAACAGAGATACAAAGGATAGATGAGGCTTTCAGTGACAGTTTTTGATTACGTAAAGAGGAGAAACATTGTTCGGTCTGGTTTTTCAAGCAACGGGAAATCGAGATACACTTCCCCTGTTTTTCGGTGATCGACTGTAATAGGATGGATTGGGTGCTTGATTGTGAATCGTTGTGCAACTTTTGCTTTTTCTTGTTCTCGATATCTATTATGAGCAATCTCGATTATCAAACTTCAGGTTAACAGACTAGATACCATACCCAAGTCTGTGTACCTCCCAAAAATAAAATCTTTGAATGGGTAAATTATGTGATTTTTACTGTAGGTATTTCTTTAAAACTATAATAAGGGGTGTGCTTTTAAAAATTAAGATTCTGTTGTTTTATGTGTCGCTGATAAGTGTATTTGTATGAGTTATACAAATCATTTGCCAAGATGCTCTGGGCAGAGAAGACGTACTTCAGTTGCTTCAAATATCTTTGATGGATTAATAGTATTCAACAGTTGGTTTCATTGCTAAAACACATTGCACTCGGTATTAAACCTTGAAAGGTTTAGAAAGAGCGGTTCTCTGAAATCATGTATTCTGCAGAAAATATATCCAGTTTATAAATGACGGTTTTCTATTTGGTGAGATGCCAACTCGAGATCAGACACAAATGAAAAAATGAGAAAGCGTTTATTAGCAGATATCGCGTAGATCGTTAGTTCTGGATTGTGTCCGAAGGGTTCAGTTTTTATTCATATCTACTGATCAGAGTGAATTTTCTTCTGTTTTAATGAGATTTGAAAGCCTTGTAGAGTATAATCCAAGTTATGTGGCTGGATTAATTCGAGGTCCAATTTTGAAGTACATTATCCATTATGTCTTGTGATGCTTTCTATTTTATGTAAAATTAAAACGCAATGAAAAGGAAAAAAGAAAAAATCCATAAGAGCCAGCTACTGTAGAATGGGGGTGAAGTAACAACTATTTACCCTGTTGTTTGATTGATTTTGACATATACAGTGGCTTTTGCTTGAAGCCCTTTCCTTCGCTATTGATGGAACTTTTTTGATATGAACTTCTAATAATTTCATCCTCAACCACAAATATTTATTATAATCAACGCTGGAGATTACCATATAACGTTCTCACAAGTCTATTTATTGAATTTTCACATATATAAGAATTGTGGTCGCTTTTTTGCAGCTGTGACGTTAAGGTTGTTTAAGAATGTCAGTTTGATTCTTTGCAAATTGTGCGGGAATTCCTGGAACCGAACGTATAGGACTGTAAAGTAGCGTAACCATTTACTAAAAAACTGTTTATGGCGAGGTCTGCATGACGGATCTTACCCTATGTCTCATTAGATTCCGTTGAAAGTCAGGATGAGGATGCTACAAAAGATTATATAATGATTTACCACAAGGTGTATATCGTACGATGCATGTTCAGCTTCGCCTGAACGGAATGCACACACTCACTGTGACGGTAGTGGATCACTAGGATATGTTGGGGCGGTCAGCGACCTATACCCACTACTCCGCCCCAACATATCGCATGCCTGAAGGGGACTGGTCTGGGAACACCGGAGTCAGCGGTGCTGGAATTAACGACCCTAAGCTCGACTCGAACCAAAGACCGTGAAATCCTACCAAGAACACGGCTCAACGGCTGGGGTGTGCTACATTGAACTGGCTGTATTAATGCTGTTTGTCGGGACATTTGGTCAATTTGAAACAATAAGAGAAGATTAGCATGGCGCCTGCATAAGGATGACACGTTTTTCAAAGAGATCAACCATGTATGGATTGCCTGTCAAGACGTGGTTGGTGAACATCTATGTTTATTCCAAACTTTACTACTGGGATCAACATGATGCAATCACCCCTGATCAACTTGAACGCTTGCGAGCGTATTCACATCGCGTTATAAGAATCTCATTCCTCTGAAGATTTTAAAGGGACCCCGAGGCCTCGGCTTCTATCGTCTAATTCAGCTGCAAACGCATTTGCATGGGCGCTGTGCAAGATGGATATATGACTTATTCATGAGCCACATCAGAAATTTACTGAGGACTTCCTAATACAGTTTATGAGGTATCTTTGAAATTGGTACCTATGGGACTTTTTTGCTTGCAACTCCACTTCCCAAGGACTGGTTGTACTGCGGGACTATTACCACAAAGTCTCCCAGCTTCAACTCCAGCAGTTTTCGGCTAGAGTTGAAGAAGCCCTGAAGGCATGGTTCTGGATAGTCAGCGTGGCACCGGATGCGACGTTTACTTGTGCGCGCCGAAACACGAGTGCCTATAACGCCCATGCTTTGTCACAGCTAAGGGACCTTCAAAACCTCAAGGTGACCCCCAACTCTTTTTGAAGACCAGGGGTTAAATATCATAAGTATGCTCAGCCTTATGTGTCTCAACATATTGGGAACTACCTTTTTGAGGTCGACGTGCACCCTGGCCTAACAGTTACAGGAGTATGCCAAAACGTTCTGGAAAAAGTTGGCTCAGCTCTACTTCAAGTGGATGCTCTATCACGTTTCTCCCACCTGGTCATTTGAGACTACACACAAGGGCGGGCATTTGTCAATTTTGCTTTCAACAATATGATGTTAGCATCGTGCACTGGATAGAGGATTGTGATATTATGAATTTCTTATGGCAACGGATAAGGAGATCAAGTGATGTTGATCAACTTAGCATTAGAGACTTTGTGTTTCCGCGCGCGCCGAGGAAAGACTTTGTGCATCGAGGGAGGTTTCTGGTCAAGTTGGAGGCTCTTCGAGCTGAAGCATATCGCGCAGCTGAACGGAGGAGTATGGATGGTTGGAAAGGGCGCATTGTGACAATGTGTCCCCGTTAAACAGTGATGAATGGTTGAGGTTTTTTCAACGTGAGGAATAGCCTCATGTTTTCTCCTCGATTTACAGCTTACTTTATTCTAGTGTTGCGTTCAAAAGAAACAAAAAATATCGAAGGGGGTTTAGTGAGTACGAGTCAAAAAAATCATGTTTTTTCCTCGATCTACAGTTGAGT
>PPLB01006143.1:0-17421 GCA_003706365.1 Citeromyces siamensis
AAAAGAAAAAGTGTCTCCATCAGCGGTTACGAGCTTGTCCAAGAAGATGACAGTGATCATTTTGGGTGTGCGGCTCACGCCCTTGCACCGCGCATACCCAATTACTATTCCTATTTGGGAAAACATATTACGCGTACAAACCAGCCACGTGAACATGATTCCTTCAACGCCACCTCGTGCTGCCAGGACCAAGCAACCATTCACTCCAGCTGCAGAGGGAAAGCATGCGAAACTGTCTTACACGCCGGCCACCGAGGCAAAGTCTTCAAAGCTCATGAAACCACCAGTACTGGTGCCCATGACACCACGTCCCACGCCGCGGAGGTTTAACAGAAAGATGAGCATCGACATGGTGGCGCTGTCTCCTCCTGTTGCTGAGGTGCCATCCCGCGCGTTGTTCTCCCCTGCGAGATCCACGTTTGGTTCTGGAAGGTGTCACAGAACCCGTGCAGTGGACTCGTCGGACGAGGAAGTGGAAATTGCCCCGAAAAGACTGGAGTTCGCTGTAAGCAGTGAGGAGGAGATGGAGCCTCCGTCTACGCCGAAAGCACAGATGGTGAGACCTCTCACTTTTGAAGTGCACCGCTCTCCAGAAGACAAAGAGGTGGAAATCAAGAGGACCAAGTTGGAGAACCCATTTCTCGGGGACTCTGTTGGGTTTCAGATGCCTCGTGTTGAGCAGACGCACATTACATATATCAACAACAAGACTGGCGAGAAATTTAAGAGGAGGCTGTCGCATCGTGAAATGATGATAAAGCCAAAGAGGCTTGATTTTTCCGCCGTATCCGATTAAAATCGCCAGTGACAAAATCTATCGGGAATAGAGAGATGTGGATAATAGTGCAACACGTCTTACACGACGGGAGAATCTGGGAACTTTTACCGTGTTTAGTGTATCAAGGGCTACGTTTAATGCATATTCAGTATCAACTTGTATTACGGATCATGTCGACTCGTCCTCGCTCTTTGTCCGTGTGGGTGGTTTTGCCGACCCTTCGTCGTTCATTGCCGATATCCGCAGTTTCGCCGGTTCGTCTACCGGTGTCAGCAGTTTTGCCGAACCATCAGAAAGCCTCCGCTCGTCGATCTTGAGCGCGGAAACATCCGGCTCCTCCAAAGAAATGGGATGGTAGCCCGACGGGCTCACGTTTCTCGATTTAGATTTCTTCTTCTTGACGCTCATCCGCCGCTTGAGCTCTCCGAAAATTTCATCCTTGTACACAATCATGTCGAGGATCAACTTGTAGCAGTGCTTTTCGTTAAGACCCGGTTGCGTCTTGGCCCTCAGGATGAGCGTGGAAAATTCATGCGCGACAATGTTGATAAACTTGGAAATCTGGCTCTCCTCCTCGGAGAGCTCCTCTCTGAGGTTGACAATACTGATAAGCCGCACAAAATGGGTCAGAACAGCGTCCAAGGTGGCAATATGGCACATGGGGATCTCAGAAAGCAGATTTTGAAGCGCTGCCAGTCGTTCTTCAACCTCCTCCATGTCTTTGTAAACGTACTTGACGCTGTCGTAGTACTGGCTGGGTATAAGCGAATCTGGCAATTCCAAAAGGTATAATTTAAGTAGGGATGTAACCACTGCGGGCTCATAGTGCGAGAGGATCTCGTGGATAGCCTTCATGCTAGCCTCCTGGAGCTGCTCGATTCGCTGGCGCAGTTCGTGCGTCGTTTGCAGCTTGACCGTCTCTGCCCAGCATTCCAAACGCACCTCGTCCGACTCCAGAACAGGGTACACCGCTGTGTCCAGGTACGTGAGGATGGAGCCGACCAAGACAGGAACCATCTTCTTGTCAAGCGCACATCTCACATCGAGTGGTACTCCAAATACCTGTTTACACGTGGATGTATAGAAATTGTCGTACAGAAATACCCTGGGTTGGAAGAATCCGGTCCTGTAGGTGGAGATGAGCAGCATCATATCACTTGCTGGGTTTACGCTCTCTTCCAACGCCATGAGGCGGTCTACCACCGCTTTCAGCGAGGTGATCTTGTTTGAAACGCTCGCGACAAAATCCAGCGTGACCTTTTTCAAAGCTTTCAAACGATCTGCCTCGCACTTTTCCATAAACGCATAGTGGTCCAGGATTAGCTCTTCCAGCTCACACCTGAAGACGTCCACACTTTTGACCTCTTCAAAATACCGCTTGTCCAGGTCGTCCGCTTCGACAATCAACCTTTTCATTCCCGATCTGTCTTCCAAGTTGGGCTTGGTGCCTATCAAATCCTCCAGGTAGTCGCTGATGATCCTAGTGGGTTTTTCCGGCAGCGCTTTCGGTTTCCACTGGTAGTAGAGTTGTGACGAATTAGCAAAAGAGCTACCGACACTGCCCACCAGTCTGAGGTAACCGTTTTCCAAAAGGTCTTGACCGAAGCTCTCTGCACTTGCGAGATCGACAATGTTCAAATTAGTCTGAATCCATTGCGTCACTTGTGACCCGCTCACGCACTTGTCGTACGTCCCCAATATGGGTACTTTGCGTGACGTTTGTGGGATTTCGGCAACCATGCGTCCAATGATCTGGGAAACGTGGTCGTGAGAAAAATAATGGCTACCCAACCTGATCTCCTCCGGTTCGTCCGACGTTTCTTCGAGGTATTCCTCTAGACTTTTATTTGGGAACTTGGAGTAAAACTCACTCTTGAGATCCTCCACGTTACGGCACTTGTTAAAATACCTCTTTTGTGTCTTTCCCAATTGGAGTTTGATTTTTTCAAATTTTTTCACCTTCTCCGTTAAACAGTGATGCGAATACTCTACCCTTTCCCTATGGTCCATCGCCCACTTGGTGAAAGGTTCCACCACCATGATGCGAATATTTTGAGCCACTTGCAAGTGGTACTCGCCTTCTTTAGACATTTCATTCACCATGCCTTCAAAGCACGCCCTCAGTGATCCACCGCCATCTTTAGAGAAGCCACCCGTGTCCGACTGGTGTCTCTGTGGGATGCAAGCCAGCTGGTTGGCGTACACGTCTTCAAATTCCATACGATCGCTGAACAAGGAGATGAACTCCTCGTTCTCTATGCAGCCCTGGTACAGTTTGTTAAAGAGGGTATTTATCCCCGTGACGTAGTTGGCGGTCCAGAAGCTGTCCGTGAACGATGGCATATTATAAAATTCCAGAATAAAACCGTGTCGTGTCTTTAAATGACGCAAAATGACAGAAAATATTAATCGTCACTGATTCTGCAGAGGTACTTGTTGGACAGGTTGAATGTGAGAACGAAACCATCTGACCGAAAATGGGTCCTTCTGCCTGATCGCACAAGGGCAGATCTGACCACGGAAGCAGAAAAATCATACATTCATCTCGAAAACCCAAAATTCAATGTTTTACCAATGCCTGGTGACTCTAAAACTTGAGAAACTTCACTATATAGGTTGAAAAACAATGTCATATCAACCGTCACAATCCATGAGAGCACACCCATAGCAATTAAAGTTCTGAAAGGTCAAAGGTTCCAAGCTAAAATTTAGATCGGAATTTATATCCGATAACAAACCATTGAATCCCCGATGAGAACCCCTTGTCAAGTAATGATTATCGCCAAAAAATCCATTCCACACCCGTGCGAATAGAAACTATTTTTTTCTCCTTCTTTCACCAATGAGAAAAACAATCCTTCTGGATTGGAGGGAAAAAAAAAAGGAAAAAAAAAAAAAAAAAGAATTGCGATGAGCAAGGGTTTTGAGTTGTTGTACTATTACGAAAGTTGCAGGCAAGTAAGGGCTGCACGTGATCACTACAAACCAAAAAATCAAAGTCGTGCAGTGAACAGGAAGTATGGAACCCAAGATCTCCATCTCGTACTGTGTGAAATGCAAGTGGATGCTCAGATCGGCATACTACATGCAGGAGCTGCTCCAAACTTTCACTGCAGATGAATCGTTGGAGCCGCATATCGGCGAAATTTCGCTCAAACCTTCTTTTGTTGCAGGCACTTTCGAGATAGTTGTGCAAACCGACCATCACTCGGTAACCGTTTGGGAACGCCGCAGAGATGGTGGGTTCCCCGATGTGAAGCAGTTGAAGCAGTCGATTCGTAATGTGATTTGGCCAGACCTGAAACTGGGACATACGGACAAATGCACCGACTGTCAACCGTCGACCCAATCCTGAAAGTCCCATTTCATCTTTTCGACCCAGTCCCACGATGAAAATGTCTGTTTCGGGTCCAAGCCACCGCTCGACTGGCCGGTAGACATCATGTAGACCATCAATACTAAGCAGAAAATGACTCTTTTCAAAGGAAACCCAAACCACGGCTTTTTCTGTCCCCTCACAAAGCTTTTATTCTCCAAAACCTTGCCCATCTCTTTGATATACTCCTCCTGCTGTGTCGCGAGTGCATGGAGGGTGGACATCTTCTTTACCTGGTCCTGACGCAGCGACCGCTCCTCCAATACTTTTTCCTTCAGGCTTTGCAGGTCCTGCCTCAGTGAAGCCAGCTCCCCTTTGTACAGCTGGTGTACTTTTTCATAGTTTTCAAAAATACCAGCGTAGATGGTGTCGTTGTTATTTTTCCTGCGGTTCTGGAATTTCCCCTGCAAATCAGCTTGCTGCTCCTCGAGAAAGTCGATATACTTGTCCCTCTCGTCCAGCGCAGCGAGCATGTCTCGCGACTGAGCTGTTTTCCGCGTCAACTGGGCGTCAAACTTTTCTCTCTCGCGAGCGAGATTTTCCGCTACAGAATCCAAGTAGTGCAAATCGTTTTCCTGCGCCACAGACTGCTCTTTCATCTTGAATAGTACGTTCTTCATGTTCTCGCTCCTGCTGCTGGTGGTGTCCGTCACCTCGTGCCTGCCGAAAATGATCGAATCATCCGTCTCCCTGTAATTCGAGAGCATTTGCCCCACGCTCTGGTCAAACAGCAGTTTCACAAAATACGTGAGATCCTCTTTCTCCACCCTCAGTTCCGGGTTGCGCGTTACAAAAGACTGAAGCACTTTTCTCGACTCCTGGTCCAAAATACACACCCTGGAACGCTTTTCGAGCTCTTCAAAAAGATCCACCAACTGCGTCACACCAATTCTGTTCCGCCCGGCGAGATCCACTTTGTCCCAAGCGTCGTTGAGCAAATTTTCCGTGAAGTTATCGTCCATAGCCGCGTGAGAGAGAGGCAAGGATGTCCTGTTTGAATGTGCTATTCTTCACTCGCATGATCCATGCATGCACGTGCATCGTCAGATCATTTCATGCATCAGTGGTATGATCGCTCCTCCAGATAAGACACTTTTTTTATGTGATAGCATCTCACATCGATTGCTGACAAAATGTGTGGAAAGACTAACCTTCCAACGCAAATGCCTCCAGAAACACAGCTTCCATTGTTGCCTCATCTCTCGCCAGATCTCATGTACCCGTTCCAGGGTTCCGTATCACCCCTTCCGCTACTAGGCGTCCAGGCAATGCACTCGGCGACCCAACCTACACTTCACTCGGCGACCCAACCTACACTTCACTCTGTGCCACCCGGTATACGTCGCGATATCCCGATCGAGGATATTTATCTGATACGATCGCTGCTGCCAGAGGCTGAACACTACAAGTGGAAGTATCTTTCGCGTAAACTGTCCAAGCAGCAGATGAGAAAGCTGTCTGCCGATTTCTGCTGCAACAAGACTCACGAAATGTTTGGGATGCCCCACACAAACACACACTCACCCCACAGGTACAACATGGCGGACGTGGAGGGCGTAGTCGGGAGCTCGTTACCGTATCTGGTTGCTCCTCTTCTCGATACAACCGGTGAACAGCAAGAGCAGGAGAAATGAGAATGTTGGGAGCACCAGCCGTACAAATGTGCCACATAATTTGGTGTGTCTCTGTGAAGAAGCGGCTATAGAAGTAAAATGATCTCGAGTCGTCCACTTGAACTTTCGTGTACACCGGATCCAGTCATTGGAGATCGATAGTTATGGTGTTGGGGAACCATCTAAGTTAAGCGCACAGGGAAGTTGAATACATCGCTCTATACTTTAAAGTCTGTACAACCTGGGCGCAATACATCGCTCCTCGCATCTAGTTCTTTCCTAGAAAGTGTCGGTGTATGGGATCAACCGTGATCTGATACTAGGATGAATGTCGAATATGCAGGAGGAAAGGAGTGTAGTTTTCGTGATTAAGAAGGTCGTTGCTCATCATCATACGTGCTTGAATGAGTGACCACCAATCCCCACCAGATGGAGATGCCATTCGTCCTTGTTTGAGTCAATTCCATTTTTGGCCATTGTCACGAAAGGACCTACGCCATAGTTAAGAGACGACTTTGGCAGCCAAAACGGAGCACTTCCAGACGGCCAATGGCTCTCAAATTGGGATGGCGGATAAATGTCAATTCGAACTTTCGAATGCCACCAATAACTCAACAGTGGTGCATTTCAAGGTCGTTCGATGCACCACCGATCCAATTTCCAGAGCTCATATCTCGTTGGAAAAATTAGCAGTAGATCCCAAACGAGAGGGGTTTGACATTTCGATCACCACCTTTCAAATGAGTCCACCCTCATTCGATTCTGAATTTTTCACCCGAAAATGCCCACATTGCAATTCACGGCAGAAACTCTGGGATTCTGGCTGGGGAGATGATATATATATATATAATTCTAGGAAGTGGGTTACTTAGAAAGCGATTCTGTGGGATGGAAATGCCGTTTGGATGAAAATGAATGCGTGACCACCAATAACCACCAGATGGAGATTGTATTCTACTGAGGTGAAGGTTGTTGCTAAGTTATCACGGCGAAAAAAATAGAGACTGCCCCATTGTCGTTGTTGCAATCGAAGTCGTTACTAATCACCTGATTGTGTGGTACCCGAACCCTTACGATACGGAGAACGCACAGAAATCGTATTATCAAACAAACAGTATGTAATTGCGAGCGTGATTCGGATAAGCCAAGGGTGGGTCGCATGCCGGGTTACGGAGAATGTAAATCACGAAGATTACTTTTTCGGACCCTAGTGCTTCAATGCACGTATTCTAAGTTCTGGAGAAGTGCAAGTACGTGAGAAAGATTACCATGAAGAACAACAAGGGATTGCTCAAATGACTTGGAAGAGTCTATTTGTTGGAAGGAACAAGAGGTACTTGAAATAGACGATGATGAATTGATGTCTTCTGCCAAATATATCTTGAAGTCATGAAAAGGATTCACGGGAAGAATTTCCTGACGAATCTGAACTTTGATGCAGAAGAGTATGATGAGATTCCAACCTCTGACCTAAAACCATGGGATAGGGTCAGAATTCGTTCTCAGAGGAGAACGAAAATCAGCCACCGACAACTAATCAGGTTGAGATTCGATCAAACTTGAGATCTGATCTTATTGGAGAATCAAATACAATTGATCTTGATTCTGGAAATGTTGCTACCAGAACAAGGAAAAGATTCGACCAGATGAATGGGACAATCTCAATACCAAAGAGGCGAAATTGAGAATCAATATGATCGCATCAAAGCCTGCAGATATAGGAAACATTCATGATTTTCACGATAGTCATGTACCTAAATCATTCAAAAAAGCGATATCTTGTGAAAAGCAGATGCCTGGTTAGAGGCTATTAGATCCGAGATCGACTCTCAAGAAAAGAATCACACCTGGGTAATTCCTTTTGCCACAAGTGATAGTAAAGCCCTACCTACAAAATGGGTCTTTGCAAGAAAAGGCGGACGCTACAAGGGAAGATTGATAATACGAGATGACCAAAAAAGGTCACTGTCGTACAAGGAGACGATCAGCCCGACAACCCGACGTTGTGTTATGGCCTTCTCCGTCTAATATTATCACTTTGTGTGGAGAAGAATCTCAAAAAAACTCAGATGGACGCGAACACTGCTTTCTTGAATCCAGACATTGATACGGAGATCTATATTTATCCTCCCCAGGGCACATCATATTCGGTGGACAAGAAACCAGGTGAAAATGTGGTTATGAAACTGGAGAAAGGTATTTACGGATTACGCCACGTTGGGAAACTTTGGGCTGGCATCTAATAACCATTGGGTACAAAACAACACCGAGTTGGCCAAGGGTTTTCGAGACAGGTGAAACCATTATGTGGATCTTTGTTGATACACTGTTTTTTGCTCCAATTGATGTCTCCAGTGAAGAAGCTGTTTCTGATTTCCAAGAACGATTTGAAACCCGCGTCATCGACCCAATCCCCTTAGATATAATATTTGAGGGGGTGAGAGGAAGAAGTTAAATTTTATTTGTTTCATAATCACTCTGAGTTGCAGTGGCAAAGAACTTGACAGCTTGAAAAACTAAAAACACTATACAAATAGTCTTTAACAGTTTGGCACTGAGGTATTGGCGCTCGACCCCAATGACACCGAAGTTCCGCTTCATGCCAAGTTTTCGCCATTGGAAATGTCCCCTAAAGAGTATTCTAAAGATTTCAAGAATATTCAGGTAAGAATTGGACCTCTAATATATTTATCAGTGACATGTCGTCCCGAAATTTCATACCTTGTTCAGAATTTCGCAAGATTTCTCAATCATCCACACAAGGCGATCCAAGAGAATGTTCTTCGTTCGACACGCAGTCACTTGGATTGGAACACAGAAGACGCCGTGGTAAACTGAAAAGACTTAAGTCTATTTGGATAGCGAGTATTCTTCTGACACGTTAGTCAGAAAATCTCAGGGAGCGCAGATATCCTGAAGGATGGAGAGAACAAAGCTCCCAACTTCAGCTGAATACATCACGTTAGTGACGACATCAAATGAAACATAGCGTTGAGCTAGGATATACGTTTCTTAAAAGGAAGTGATCAACGCCCACCATTGTCTTACGTGGACAGTCTATTTAGGGGCCGTCAAACTGGCAAGAAATTATCAATTCCATGCATCAACGAAATACCTAGATGATGTGGTACGTGAACATCTAAGAGACAAATTTGGAGTGAAATTCATTGCTGGCAAAAATCAAGTCGCAGAGCTGCTGACAAAACCTGCATGAGCAGATGTGTTACGCTATCCAAAACCAAAATTTCAGTCTGAAAAAAAATAAAAACGAACGTCAATCAATATCACGCGTTGAGTGCTGATATTTATCGAAGTTCTAGATTTTTATGAAAACGAAAGGGTGAGACAAAAGGTGTGTGTCGGTAAATTGGATCAGCCGCGACCCGATACCAGGTTGCCTGTCGAATGCAATGTACGAGGAAAGGACTACTGGTTTCGGTTACGCCGCTTTTGATTAAAAAGGTCATTACTCACTTTCACGCGTGCCTCAGGATGGGTCTTCATGATCTTTATTCCCCACAGTTACCGGAGTAATTCGTGTATAAAAGCGAGTGAAACGACTCAAATGAAGCAGGGCCTTCAGGTAGAAGTACAATGTACCCGAAAAGCTATTACTACCAACGGTTTCGTGAATTCCTGGAAAGAGAGAAAAATATGTGTGCGACGTTCATTACATCATCAACATGAATGAACATCGTTAGCTGGTTCATCTGGAAATGCACAAGGTGCATACAAGCGCAAGAAGATCCAAAAAGATTCTAAATAATCCACGGCGAGGGCGGTTTTCATTGGAAGATGTACGGATGGTTCTTCAATGTATAACAGCCTCGTTGTTCTCGTATTGAGCAGTGTAGTGTTTTCCCACGGGTTGCACGATCCTGACACTAATGCAGGGAACATTGTAGATGCATTTTCTGTGCCGGATATGGTGGAGGTTTCCGCTTTAAGTGATATAAAAGGTGAGTACAATGAATCATCGATCTAACGCCAGCTTTTGATCCCCACGATTGTGTCACTTTTGAAAACGGCCGCGTTATCTTGACGCCAAAACCGGCAATTGTGTCTTCGGACGATCGCTCGGAAACCAGTGGGTCTCTGTGGACTCACGATTCTAACACTTTCAAAGAGTTCACTATGGAGGTTGTAATGAGATCTATGGGATCTATTGGTGAGACGGGAGCATCGCTTTCTTTGTTTTTCATAAATGAGGCTTTCAACAGGTTTGACCACACAAATTCTCATGGACCAAGCAAATTTGAAGGGTTGCAGGTTTTGATTCATTCCAACGACAAGGAGAAGAAGTCTGCCATTTATTCTATTTTGAATGACAACACCGAGCGAAGTGAACCCTTCTCCGTGTGCTCGTTCCCATATCAAGGGTCGCAGGTGCCCTTTACGTTGAAGATGGCTTACAGCGAGGGTTTCTTCAAGATGACGGTTGACAATAAGCTGTGTTTCGAGACGTCCCGCGTCAAGCTGCCCTTGGAAAACTGGCGACTCGGTATTACAGCTGCGTCGCCCAAAGACCTGAGAAGATACGAACAGTTTGAGATTTTGAAGCTCAAAACATACAACAAGGTGCTCGACGAGATGAAACAACCATCCACTTTATACTTGCACGATGGACCCGTGGTTATGCAGGTGGAGAAGCAAGTACCCAACAACTATTTCAGGGAGAAAGAACAGCAATTGAGAGATCAACTCAAAGAGGAAGGATCGCTCATCGACAAGATCTCCGGGCTCGAAACCCTCAACCAGCAACTGCTGAGTAAAATAGATGGACCAGATGATAACTCGCGCGTCGTTGTCCACAAACAACTGTCGGATATCAACAAAGCCGTGAAAATGCTCACGGAGAAACTGTACGATTACCACATTGAGCTGTCGGGATACCTGCAGGACCTCACAGCTTCCAACGCCATTTTGAAAGAGCACATCAAAATGCAGCAGAGATCCCAAGAGCAGTTGAAATCGTCGCTCGACACTATTACAAGGCGGTTTGTCGATGTGCAGACATCTCAACAGAGGCACGCTCATTCAAACGAGATTCTGTTACAAAAACTGGATGGTATCGCCCAAACAGACACCTCGGACAACACCTTTACAGAGACAGTCGAGAACGTTGTGAGCCGACTCAAGTATGTGCTGATACCGCTCTTTCTCGTGATGGTTATCCTGTCGCTGTTTGTCTACAGACTGCGCCATGACATTAAGCATGCAAAGATCTTGTAGGAATATATGCATGATCCTATTGTAGCCCTCAGCAAGTCAGAGGGAATTACTGATATCTACTTTCGAATAGCCCTCGATTTTTCGTCATTTTTTCCTTTCCTGTTCTGTTTTTTTTTTTTTTTTTTTTCTTTTGTTGAAAAAGATTCTGAAGACTAAAAGAATGGGAAAACCACATAGCTGAAATACACCGCACGTGCCAGTAATGTGGTTGAATATACGCAAAACTACACACGCATTCAAAGTGTCTGGTGGATCGTTATTAGAGCAGATTGAGAGATGTCTGTGAGTAGTCAACAGCTTTTGGATATGGTTCATTATGCCATGTTTGCTTATGATCTCTCAAAGCTTCTGTGAAACTAATCCTGCCATTTCGTGTCTGTCCAGTCACTAATACCAATGCTTTCGAAAACAGACGTTGTCGTCAGAAGAGTCATTCTGGTTCCGAGGAAATAATCTCGGAGCCAGTTTAGTCGTGTAGTACACAGAATATTCGTGAAAACCTCATTGTATCTGCTCGTGCTGAAATCCATCCAGTATCTCCCCCTGTGTCAAAGGCTCTGGTTAGGTTGTACGGGTTTGACCAGTAAAGTTGCCGTTGCTGGAAATACGAAAGGGAGCCTGCGAGGAACGAAAACAAGATTTATATGTTGACCGGCTCATTTTACTCAGGCACAGTTTGAGGGGGGAAGTGATACCTGAGCCGAAAACATTGCTTGGACAATGCTTTTGTTCAGCACCTGTCGTCGTGGTTGGAACATCGCTACTGTATACAGTTAGAGGAAGTATTATCGGCTTTGACAAAACGAATGAGGGTCAACCGCAATGGGAATTCGATAACTGGACATTCTAGCAGGGTAATACTATTCACAGTTCAGGAATGTGTTCACTTGTGTTGCATCAGATGAGAGACCTGGAAGGTCTCAAAATAACTCCGAACTCATTCAAAGTTGGGTTCAAGATTTATCAAGATTACGAAAGCCTTTATGTGATAAAGCGAGTGATGTGCGTACTAGATTGTATTATATTCTTCTCGATGTGTTGTATACTTCTTATGTGTATACAGATATCGGTATAGACCAACAAGACGTGTCCTGATCAGTAGCGATGATAAACGATGTCTAGGAGGTCCAGGCGTGTGTAGTATAGCCAACGGTAGGCTAATGTAACGATATATCCTATTTCCGATATATAAAGATCGACCCCAAACTTCTCGGGTCACGGCAGCAGGCTGATATACCTGCAAAAGCATCATGCACGTGATATTCAGCTGATGCCGAATATTAGAGCAGAGTGTTGCATCCAGACATTTTAGTCGTTCAATGTCCAAACATGCACCAGTACCATCCACTGATCAAGAAAAAGCTTCAAAAAGCATGTTTGATTTATTGCTGTGAACAGAAAAAGATATAATGAACTGATTGCTAGGAAAATGATTAGCCGGAAAGAAGTGTAAAAGATTATGAAACTCATTCATCCTTTTAGTGTCTTTGCCACATTCGAATAGCTCGGGGATCGGTCTTGTTTTTTAGATTGATTCGCTTGTAAAAGATTAACACTCCTGATTATGATAGGCTGTTGTTGCAAACGAAGAAGCGATATGCCAACAAGCCAATGTCGAGAATACGCACTCAGCATCGCATTACTCCAATCATGATGCTGTCGATGAGAAGTTTGGTCGAAATGACGGCTGTAGGATATATCTCATTTGTAGCCCCGTTGTTCCAACGAGGTGTGTCTTCATTCCAGTAGGGTTAGTTAGTACAGAGGTGGAGGAATATACTATTTTTTACTGAAAAGATGACGACTCGATCTCTGAAATCATTCCACTTCAAATTCCGCAGCGGGAGCTTTTCTTTAGCAAGACAGAAGGGATTACTCTCTGATAGTTAATCAGTTGGATATTGGCATTTTTTATTACAAGACGGAAGTCAAGAGATAGTACCGCAACTTCAAGAAGCCCACTAGACTTCACTAACTGGAACAAACGTCAAGACGCAATATGCTGTATAAATTTAATTAGAGTAGTTGACAAAGATGTGGAATGTGGTGTGAGGATGGACATGTTTTCTCAAGAACGACTTTCAAATTTGTCCCAATTATTCCAGATAGACCTTTTTAATCCTTCTGAAAATGTTCTGGAGTCATCTACTAACGACTTGGAGCAATATAAAGAGACTCTGGTGACTTCAAATGTTGTGAACGATTCAAACGATACGAGAAACCCAAACTCGATTACCGTTGCCGGATCTCAGGGCATCAAGAACAACCATGGATGCCAGCTGGCGTCCATAACAAAGACCCTCAACTATAAGACGGGACGCGAGTCACTGTTGACAGGTGGTCATATCTCTTTGGATAATAAACGGATCGGTGGAGGCTTGGAAGCTCCTTCTGGGTCCACTAACGTGGCCTCACTAAATAATAAACTGGTACAGCTTCCTTTGACCGACTCGGCAGAGCTGGCAGGCAAGAAATCCTACAACGGATTGCCATTTTACACCAAATCCAACGTTGAGCGTCATTTGGCTGAAATGGACTCCTCGTCGCTCGAGGACCTCGAGTACATCCATGATGCGGTGATCTGTAATCAGTTTTTAAGCGATAAACGAGTGATACGAAATTACCAATGGAAGGATTTCTATAAATCCAGAATGGGTGGGAAGGGCCTCAGATCTACTCTTCCCGCGGATTTGGATAAGAAGACCAGTTTTAGGATCGTGAAGAAGGAAGGGGACCAGTCGCAGTTCCGTGAACGTGGGCCGTCCTCTGAGATGATTATAGAACAGCAAGTGCCAGCGCACGAAACACCGCTTGTAGCGTACAGCGACGATCTGGACGAGACGGGCGACATGAAGACAAAGATTCTGCGCAAACGCAGAAGACCGAACGCGAATGCGTTGGGACACAGTAATATTCGTAAAAAGAGGTTGTGCTATTGATACTGTGCTCTAACTTTCTGGGAGACGGCAACCAATGTGTTAAAGCACCACTAAACGGTCCGGCTGAAGCTACGTTTGCATATGATATGGTTGGTTGTTTGATGCTATTACAGATGTTCCTAGTCTACTCCAACCGTCTTATACCAACCTCTCGTAGTTTGTAGGGGACTTTTGGAACTATTCTCACGTTCTCTCATATGGGCTTTTGCAGAAGGGTCTTACTGTGTGCGCCATCCTCTAGACAAAGTCGCTATTAAGTCAAAAATGTTCCCTTGGTCTAATGTATTACTTTGTGGATGTCTTGTCACGGAGCGTTCTCTACATGAGACACAATCCACCTGATGCACTTCAACTACTGTCGCCATTTTATTTGATAGCCAGCCGTGTTGTAGAAGACTTACGACTCTGCGCACTATTGTATGCCCAGTATTCACGGACTCGCAAGATGGACCAACTTCATTTTACTGAAATCTGAAAAAGCCAGTCTGGCTCACAATGAGAGACCCTCTGCCCGAGGCATTCACTAAAGGAGATTTCCCGTCGGTACAGACTAGGTATTGTGGACTACCTGACGAAGGCAAGTGTTATACATCGAACCCGTTTGTTCCTCGCTAAACTGCTCAAAGGACGTCGAGGGCTAGGCAGGTACAAATTTCTAGACTTGGCGCACAACTCTGGATCTGCGGACACTCTGGATTTACGAGACTCTTCTCAAGCAGTCGGACACCCCGGTAGCGTGTACCCACTTGCAGAGATACATGGACCGTGTCAACTGGAGCCTGCTACAAGTCACATTGCCCTGGGGTTTTTGAGGCCAGATGGGGTGCTCTACTCGAGCATTGTTTGGTTCTAATACGATGGGTTTGGAGGAGAGAACTTCTCAGTGATGCGATGATTAGAGCCATCGCTTACCGCAGTGGTACCCGGCGAGCGAGAATAGATGTCTCGCCAGGATGGTCTCGAAACTGTTGGCTCGGCTCGCCCAAGAATATTGACCAGTATCTGCAAAAGGCCCGTATGGAACCCTTTCGAAATGCAGTGGAAATTTCCTGGAAGAAGCTCCCCATGAGAGTGATGTCCCGAACGGGAGTGCATGCAGGTTTCCCACAGGCTGATGCTATGTGTTGAACATGCAGATGACGAGGTGTGCGAATCGCACCATATGTACCAGGTGGAAATCACTATATAATGGGCCGTTGTAATATTGAGCGTTTCGTTTGGCCTCCGTACTCATCAGGGCCCTGACTTTCAACGGGCCATGAGCCCCGAGAGGCTTGTACATTCTCTGTAACTCAGTTTCGCTGATGGGTTGGACTTGACTTTGACAAGCGAACAAGATTTGGTACGGACCCACCACTTGTCATTGTAGTTGGGGCTTGGTTGATGGTTTGTCGAGAAAGCGAACAAATGAAGCAAAGCAACTGCTGGAGCCTTTGTGTGACTTGATTATTCCAAAGTTCCAACACAGTCGAGATGAGATAAATGGAGTGAATACCAGAAGAAGACGTCATTGGCGTTTTTCAGCGATTCTTACCGAGAGACGAACAGAAAATGAGACCACGACTGAACGCTTTAGATGTCTGCTCGTGCTCTGAGACAACTTATTTGTAGAAATGGGCAAATGCCCAAGTTAGGAGTTATGATGACGCTGGATGTCCATCGCAGTTAGTTTACCCGATAGATGCACAACGCGTGCAATAACTTTCTGAAACGTTCAAACAGTTAGAGAATCCTCAGGATCATTTGGTCAATCTAGTCTCATTGACGCTGAGGTTCAATCTCCTCAAGCTGTTCTATGTAGCGTGAGGATTACAACGTCAGCAAACACGGTTTCTCAATTTAACTCGTGGGCTATAACAGTGGACCTAGTAGATCAAGGACAGTCACGCTAATCGGATACAGCTAATATGCCACGGGTTCTTTGCTCGAAAATTGACCTTAATTGTAAATGTCGGTTCTATTCCGAGAATTTTGAGAACACTTTAGGCGCTCATCATCAAGACAGCGGGTGTCCAAAACTCATCTGGTGCTGCGTGGAATGTTACTTAGGAACGAACCAAGCTGAGATGGAGATACGTTTACCACCTCTGCTTACCACATTCTGGTAGCAAACGTGGATGAACTTGAGAAGCTTGAGGATGAGATATACAACATAGGATTAGGATGGAAACGATCGACGCACCTGTCAACACGGCTAAACAGGCAGAAACTACTAACGCGAGACAGGACTGAGTATCTGTGCTGTTTACGTACCAATGAATGAAAAGCAAAACTGCTTCATTCCAACCAGCCTTGTTATCTCAGCTGATCCTCTCCCTCCTCATCCCCCAGGTACGGTGTTCAGGCTGATTCTATCGGCAATCCTGTCCAGTCAATGACACCGCCATCCACACGATGAGTATATTCACTCCTCAGGGACAGCGTGGAACATGAACAAATCGCACAATGTGCATAAACCGTTTGTGTACATCTACTTGTTTAAATTCTCTTTTGTCTATGGTTCGGAGTAATTCAGGCCATCGCCTGAAGCGACGCATGTGTGCTGGTGGAAGTCGCCATATGGCATATCCGTCCTAGCTACCTTTTGTCGTATTGCTCTCTGTTTTTGTATGGCCAAGACAGGGTAACCCCATGCCACCCAAATCAACAACGGACTCATTGTCCACTTCTAACGCTCTAGAGATTGAAAAATACATAATTGCACAGCTCTCATTGTTAACTACAACGATCGAGCAGCCGACATTTGACAAGACCGTCAATCAGATTCATCACTTGCTTGAAAACGCCAGTGCCGAAGTTTATTGTATCTACTTTAAAAGACTTGTGGATATCGTTGCCGGAGACATCGGATCCGGAGAGAGAAACGCCGGGTCATCGCTTATATACAAACTCATCAATTTTGAGCTTCATTACCTGACGCACAACGAGCGGCTGGTATTGAGATTTGGCTTTTTTTTGAAACTTTCAGGTTTCAGTTTAGAACAGTTTTTGGAGTTTTTCTCACTGACAGATTTTGAAAAACTTTTCCTGTGTCTAAGCGTGGAAGCGCAGTACCCAGACCAGGTTGCGCATTTATACGACAAGTATTTCCCACAAGCAAAAGTGGAAACTTCGCACGCTTTCCAAGAGGTGTTCCTTTCGTCGAGTATTACCCCGTTGGAGCGGAAACTGCGATTGGTTGGTTCGTTTGTAAAAGACGACTCTACACAGTTTTTTTACCAAAAGATAAAAGAAATGGGGCTACGTTCCGTTCTACAACAGATCCCGCCACACGACATTGTTCCTGGCAGAGTGTTGGGCGAACTGATAATTAACACCCCCGATAATGCAGCCATCATACTCACAGAGGTGCTTGTGCCCGGTTCGCAGCATCTGGCCAGAGACACCCTCACGGGACTCACACCGCTAAACGTGGCTGAGGCCACAGCAAGGGGCGCACAGTTGCACTCGCTGTTGGCGCCGCTCGAGATCAACTTGCACTCG
>PPLB01006143.1:17441-28294 GCA_003706365.1 Citeromyces siamensis
CCCGGTGGTGCACGCGGTTTTGTCCAAATGCGCAGAGGCAGACGTGTCGCACATGACGGTGGCCTCGCTTTCCGGGTTTCTCTCGGCGCTCCCAGCAGCGTCAGTGGAGGAGTTTTTCGTGGAGTGCGCCAATTGCTCCAATTTGGAGTTGCAAAAAAGAGTTCTGATAAACCTCTCCAAGCTCGATCCAGCTCAGGGCATAGACATGACGCGGTTCCAGGGAACCCCGATAATGCCATCAGAGACAAACACAAGACGCTCGCTCATGTTTTACGCCAGCATCTCCCGTCTCGAAGTGCTCACGGTGGCACACCTGCAAGCCACACGCCAAATGGCGGGCGACATCGTGGCAGTATTCGATAAGGACTACCGATCTGCGCCAGAGTACGTTGTATGCGCATGTGTATCGCTCCTTGTGGTGCCATGTTCCTCGCAGACACCCGAATGCACTTCGGTCATCTCTGTCCTATTGGAGAGCTTGCTGATACAGCTTCTCGATATCAATTCACCCTACCTGGTTGTGCTTTTCGATGAGTTTGTCAAAGTGGGTGCGGCCAAAGTTGCCCAGTTCCTGGTGTCCTACTACGAGAAAAGAACGAGCGATATCGCGTCGGCAAAAGTGTCCCAGCTCGCGGTTTCGTGCCGCGTGATTAACCAAGTTTTGAACCTTCTTCCTTTCAAAGAATCGCTCGCCGTCGCGGTGGACAGCGTCAAATTTGGGTTCGACGGTCTCGCGGCCTTTGTCAGAGGAAACCTCAACAGTGACGAAAATGTGTTGGTTGTGCTTCTATTCCTCGAAAATGCCAGCTCCTTCCGCGAGACAAAACCCCTCGAAGGCATCTTTGTCCTGCTCGAGTTGCTCTCCAGCAGCAAAATTTCCCCACAGTACGTGGAGCGGTTCAAAGCAGCTCAGGCACAGACCATCCAGGCGTTCCCACGACTCATCAATTTTGGCACAGGCCATGATGACGCCATATTGGCAAACGCGAAAAACGGACCTTTGTTCCCGATAGAAGTGGAACACGAGATGAAGCTCACGTTCCAAAAAATGTACAACAAACAGTGCGATATCAAAGAGGTAATCGGTATGTTGCAACGCATGAAAGAGTCCGACAACCCACACGATCAAGACGTTTTTGCATGTATGATCCACTCACTCGTCGATGAGTACAGGTTCTTCCCCGAGTACCCCGTCGACGCTCTCGCAACAACCTCTGTCTTGTTCGGGTCGATGATCCTCTTCAACCTCGTACAAGGAAACACACTCTCCATCGCCCTCAGATACATCCTTGAGAGTGCGCGACAGCCACCAGAAAGCAACATGTTCAAATTTGCCCTACAGGCGCTTTTGGCTATGAGAGTGAGACTTCCCGAGTTCCCCAAGTATTGCTCACTGTTGGCAGAGATCCCAGCGCTGGCGAGCCGTCCAGAACTGCAGCTGATCCCGGAAGTTTCAACCCACCACGACGAATCGCGCTACAAGTCGTTGAATGCGAAGCCCGTTGTCCACGGCGCATCTCCAAATGAGGAGGTGAGCGACCGTATCTTGTTCATGATCAATAACCTCACCTCGGAGAACATTGACAAGAACAGCATCGAGATTGGTTCTCTTCTAGAGGGACAGTACCTCCACTGGTTTGCCGCATATCTGGTGAGAGAGAGAGTAAAAAGCGAGCCGAATTTCCACGTGCTCTACGACCAACTCTGCCAGAGGATCGGCCACCGCGTAGACGTGTTCATCGAGTCTGTTACAATGGAGCATGTGATCGCGCTGATGAACAAGGCGGAACATTCGTCAGGAGAACGCACGCAGTTGAAAAACCTCGGCCTGTGGATCGGCCTCACAACCTTGGCACGCGACAGGCCGGTGAAATACAAGCTCATAGCGGTGAGAATGCTCCTAGTGGAGGCACACGACTTGCAGCAGCTCGATGCGGTTATTCCTTTTGTGTGCAAGATCCTCAGCGGCGCAGCCTCTTCCAAAGTGTTTTTGCCGCCAAACCCATGGGTTGTCGGGATCCTCAGGGTTCTCAAAGAGATGCATGAAGTGTCGCACATTTCGCTCAACCTCCGCTTCGAGATCGAACTGCTGTTCAGAAAGCTCAACGTGGAGATGGACTCTATCCAAGCGTGTTCCATCGTGCGCACGCATTCGCCGGAGGACCTGATCAAGTCTGCCGAGATTTCTCGAGAGATGTCCCGCATATCGCGTCTTTCTCCTCGTGTCTCGCCTCCATCTCCGCGCGCAACGGTGAACGATGTCACTGCCAAAATGAGCGAGCTATCCGTCTCGCCGTTCCAGGTTTGTGGAGATACCGTGTGGGCGACACATCCAAACCTGAGACGTCTTCTCCAGGCCGCGATGACCAAGTCTGTTGCCAGCGTTCTCCCCGTGATTGTGGAAAGGACAAACAGCATCGCGCTGGGGACGGCAATGTCGCTTGTGCTCAAGGACTTTGCCATGGAAAAGGACGAATCAAAGATAAGACAGGCTGCACACTCGGTGAGCTCTGCTCTGTGCCAGAATCTGTCGTTGGCGTCTGTGCGTGAGCCGCTGAGGGAGTCTATCCAGCAAAACTTGCTCAATGTGGCCCAGTTGGACTCTGCCACCTTGAGTGAGGTGCCCGTCGCGGTGCACGACAACTTGGACCTCGCCAGTGCGTTGATCCAGAAAGCGTCGATGGACCGCATCGCCCAGGAGGTGGACGAAGCTGTGTCGGATGTGTTGCGCCACGGAGACGTCGAGAGAAATGCTTCCCGCTACGCTTTGCAGCTCCCAGAACCGCTGGGTCTTCGCCAAAAAGTTTCCAACGCTCAGTTTTCTATCTACGAGAATTTTGGAAAGCAGAACGTTGGTACCACACCGGAGCTCGAGCTGACGTCGCTTATGCACCAGTTGTTCGAAGCGTCAAAGACCAACTCTTCCTCTTTGCGCTCGATTATAACTGCCATCCTCACGTTGGTGGCTTCGAACGAGTCGCTCGGGCTGAGAGCTGCGCAGAGTGCGGTGCAACTGCTCTTTACGCAGTGCGACACTAAATTGTCAAAGGAAGCGGTGGTTGTAGTACTGGAAAAACTGTGTGAAATGTCGCCAGCAACTGCCAAGGACGTTACTTGGTGGCTGGTGCACGCACAGGACGAGAGAAAATACGATCCAGAAGTCATGGCCACCCTCATTAGGATGTCGCTCATTTCTGCTGCAGACCTCGACAGACCGCTCTCGTTTATTGTTTCTCTTTCAGACAAGGCTTCGCTATTTGCAGGGAAGCTCGTGAGCACTTTGGTGTGTGAAAATTCCGTCCTCCGGTCCGAGTTCATCTACACGATCGAGGCGATGCGGGCTGCGGCAAGCTGCCGTGGATTTGTGACTGAAATCGACACTTTTGCCCCCACTTTCCCGTCGAAAGAAGGCTACCTTGGTTACATTTTTGCCGAGTGGACTAAGCTGGTTTCCCACACGAGAGGAGACCCAAAGTCGAAAGTATGGAAATCGCAGTTTGTCTCCAAACTGGCAGAAGTTGAGTTGGCTGATTTCTTCCGTGTTTCCACGCAGATGGCGATCTCTGCTTTTGCGCAGAACCAGTCTGATTTTGCGTGCTGTGACGCGTTAGCTGAACTCATCCCTTACGCTGACAAGTCCACACTCTCGATAGTGTGTCTCGTGCTAGTGGCAAACCATGAAAAAGGAGCGTCTCACTTTAACCAGCGCCCGTACTTCCGGATTTTCTCCACGCTGTTAGCGCAGGAAAAAATGGACGTTATTGCCATTGCAGACTCGCTGATTTTGCTGCAGCCCATGGTGTGCCCCGGCTTCACTTTTGCTTGGATCTCGCTCGTTTCACACCGCATGTTCCTGCCCCAGATCCTCGAAACCAACGGAGGATCGGCCAAGCTTGTGTCGCTATTTTTGGCGCTTTTCAAGTTCCAGAAAGTGCAGCAGTCGTCAGAGATTGTCAACGTTGTGTTCAAAGGGATTACGAGGATCCTCGCCCTCCTGTTGCACGACTTTCCGGATTTCCTCGTGGAGCATCACTACGTTTTGTCCACCGCGATCCCGTCTCACTACGTCCAGCTGAGAAACATCGTGTTGTCGGCTTTCCCCAGGGGCACTACACTTCCGAACGCGTTCCAGAGTGTAGAGGTTTGCGATACCCCGCCTAAAATGGCGTTCAGTCCTGCGCTCGACCTCACAGCGAAAAACGCCCGCAGGTTGATAGACAACTACCTGCGTGTTCCCTCGTCCATCAAATCGATCGTGAACGCGATGGAAAGCGCAGAAGGCTACGACTCGAGATTGATCAACGCAATGGTGATCCACGTCGGGTGTTCAGCCACGCAGAATGCCCAGTTCAACACCTCCTCCACTCATGTGTCGTTGCTGACGGCTCTCGTCAACGAGCCCGACTTGGAGTTGCGCTTTTCCCTGCTCGAGGCCGTTGCAAACCAGCTGCGGTACCCGAACTCGCTCACACACTGGTGCAGCAAGCTCCTACTGCATTTTTTCGCCCACACCAATGCGGATACCCAGCAGATGATCACAAGAACCCTCCTGGAGAGGATTCTGGCCAACAAGCCGCATCCGTGGGGGGTTGTATTTACTTTTAAAGAGCTGCTCACAAAGGGTGGTGTGTGTAATATGGAGTTTGTTAAGGCTACTCCGGAGATTTCAAAGCTGTTTGAAACGCTTTCGAGAAATGCCATTGGTGTGCATTAATGCGCGGCCTATTTTATCGGAATAAACTGTTTTTCTTTTTTGGTTTGTCTCTGTTTATCGATATGTGTGTAATCTCCGTTTACAGAACTTTCAGCTCTCCCGTGCATATTGGGCTGGCAACCTGGAACAGACCTTTTCGATATGCAATGGTGAAACACGCATTTTTTGGGCGATTCATGTGAACCATCTTGACATATACCTCTAGTACCCCGTTAGAGAGCGAATTACTGCATTTTCTGTATAGAAATATTGACGTAAACTATACGTTTGTCATTTCTCGATCTTGATTCGATCTTCGGTCCTGTGAATTGGTTTTGGTCGCACAATTTTACGTGGGATTTGGGATTTGCGCAGAATCGGTTCAGGGGTCTAAGCCTCGCCGGTTTATCAATAAACTCTCTAGAACACATTGTCGTTATCATTGTAAGGTTGAAGAGCAAGTCATTTCAAGACATGATGGCACTGCAATAAATGACACTATGAGCGCGAGAGAAGGAGCATGATTCATTGGAAAGCGTCCATGCACACCAAGGAACTTTTCTGCAGACTCGGGGTTTGGTGTGCCATATGCTGGCTAACAGTACATGATAATAGAAGTTGGCACATTTCGAGATGGGTCTTTAAAGGTATTGGAAGCCATCCCAACGGCAGGGTTTCGTCGACAATATAGCCCATGAAAACACATTCTTTATGTCATTTATGCCTTCAAATAAGCATGCGCTACACGCTACGCATAGGGTTCCGTGAACATTGTTTTTCTGCTAAGCCCTTGTTACACTTGAATGCCTGGAAAGTGAGTGGGTGTCGCCATATGTGACATTACTAAGAACAGCACTACTATAAAGCCAACCGTGGCTCAACAACGCGTTGAGGAGGAAGGATAACATGGACCATGCCAATTTCCAAAAAGCCAGGGACTTTCACTGAAAAAAAAAATCCAAGTAAAAGGGTTCTGTGGCGGATTCACACTGACGATGTTGTCGGACAACCGTTCTCTGTTCATCATATAGCTTATAACTTTCACTAACTGCTACAGTCCTCAACCTTCATTATGCATGTCATGCATGCTCCTGCATACGCCCGCAGGTCACATGCAGATGTTCAACAAATGTGAGCATTTAAACAAAAGTGCTTTCGTTGATGGTTACTAGAGATATGTGGGCTTTAAATTCGCACCAACTAAAACCGCAGTCACCAGCTCTTTATTCCACCTCATTAAGAAACATCAGACAAAAAGCGATCAAACTGTTTCAACAACAACTTGTGACAGAGCGTTGGGATTTTACAACGAGCAATCTCAGACATTAGGCTATCCACAGGGTGCGGTAGTCGACAAAGTCCTATGGAGTAGCAGGACGTTTAAATGTCATGATATTTCCGAGCACGATAACACTGTTGGCAGATGCTGATGTTCCACAACAATTCTGGCCACACGCAATACGAGCCACGATTCTATTTCCAGCAACGTCTGATCGTCTAGAGAGTAGAACCAAATCGTCTAACGCAGCATATCTTTGTCGGGACCCAGACTCTTTGGGTTTGAGCAAAGTTTTACGATTGGCCGCTAAACGAGTTTTGAACTCGGAAGTTCTCTCCACTCGGAGAAATGGCGTCCCTGTCTACAACAGGAGCACCGGCTGTCAATGGATTATTTATCTCTTGGTCTCCCGATCCCCTCCAATTTGAAGAAAAACCTGAAGGATAGCCCCAGTCTTATCCCGTTAAACGTATCGCGGAAGCTAAGGCATCACGTTAATGCACCTTTTCAAACGGAAAATGTACCGAAGAACCCATACGCAGCCTTAAAGCATCCCGAGTGGGCTCAGAGTGTGGTTGGGCCGTTAATGTAACCAGCAGTTTGTACAGATTTCCCAGAACATCCACACTTTGGTAGATGTCTTCCAATTCCGATTCTGCCGAACTCGAGCAACGTAGCTCAAGAGCCAAAAGACAGGCAAACTATCTGAGTACCGAGCGAGTGGGCAAGAGGCGTGATCCCTAGCCGAGACAACAGTGAGAGATAAACGCTGCGGGCAAACTGATGAGATCAATAAGCCTTTGGCGCATCTTATTGATCTCACCAGTTCGCCCTCAGCGCTCTTCTCTCACTGTTGTAGAAATTTGTGCAAACTGCTCGTTACATTAACACCTCACGCCGTTACCCCACCGGTAATCATGAGTAACAGTATCGCCGCTTTAGCGATCATTCGATCTGAAGCGAAATATTGTGACATCAAGCTCTTTCGCCTACAGGAAATGTTCCAGGGTAAAGTGTTCACCTTAAAACACTTTGCATCTGGATCAAATCCAGCGGATCCTTTTACCAAACCGACAGAACTGCATATGCTCCACCATCTAAGACCCTCTCGTCTGGGCAACACACCGTTTGTTTCCAAGATGATAACTTTGCAAAAGTTACCTTGCACTACGCAAGGCTTAAGGCCAATGTCGGCATATGTGAGCGTCATATGTATTACTAACAACAGCACGTATATCATAAAGCCAGCCGTGGCTCGACGAGGCGTTCAATTCTGTCATATTGTTATAGCAATTTCCACCCCTGCTCCACTGTATTCAATGTAGTAGACTGTTCGTTGGGTACAAAAGAGTACACCAAAACATCTCAGCTACCGCTGCATCCGACTGATGAAGCCGAGGGTTGTCTTGTAACAACCCAAACTCCTAGCGAGTGGTTGAAACTCCACCGATAATAAGGACAGACGCATATTCCTGCAGCAGACGCTGAGTGATCACCTATGTTTACATTGGCGAGACCACGTTGGGAATTAGGGCTAGCCAACAAGGCAGCGTGTGTTAAAGGAAGGCTCCGGACAGAGTCACGCAAGCGTGACCAGCTTAGATCTGGGCCACATTTGTTGGGGCTAGGTCTGGTCGTGTTGGAAAAGGAGGAGTGACAGACTGTATGGAACGGTAGGTGTATAAGGAAGTTGGCTCGCGCATGGAAATGAGAGGTCTAACGGGGACTACGACACGACGACACACATGAGCTGATAAAGTGACGAAGACGTTACTGCGAGTGTATTGTGCTACGGGAATATAATAGTTACAATGTCTGCAATGGCTACAAGAACAATACTATAATCTGGGAATCAGGATGACTCCTCTGATAAGGATTCCAATTCACGATAGAAGGAACTAAACAGCTCAAGCTGCTTCCATTTCCTCGCATCATCAACGGAGAACAACCATATCAAAGAGGAATAGGTCGAAATAATATACTTGAATTCAAATAGGATCGTTCTCACACATCAGGGCTGTCCGTTCGATTGACAGTTCGAGCAATAGCTTCACATACAGCTAATTGATTTCCTGTAATTGTGATCGTGATAGAAGAGAGTGTTTCGGGATTTTGAAGTACATTATGGAACAAATTCCCAAAGCTCTGCTTTTCATTTTTGAACAAAATAATAGGACAGGACAGCATGTGTCGCATTCTGTGCCACGTGATCTTATAACCAAGTACTCTCTTGACATTAATTTCTCAAAACGTTTCTGCAATCCTGAGAGTATTGTCATTAGAGAGCTCCCAACAGAAAGAGGAACGTAGTACTCAAGGAAAGAGTTCGACTGTCAAATCCCCGCATCACTATGCTCAGACTAAGAAACCACGCTGCATGCAATATCCACATAGAACTTGTATTTTCTATACCAATGGCAGCTACTAGATCCTCAGCTACTCCACTGATAAAATGACTCCAAAAGCAAGATAACCATCTGCAAAATACAAAGTGATGAGCGATCAACTTGGATGAGGCGCACTATACAGATACTTGGAGGCACGCTAAATGATCAACTAGAATGCAGGTATTTCCCAGATACTCGGAGCACATTTTTGTGTGGTGGAAATAAATAAAGCCCCTATTCTCAACTTTCGAGTCACCTAGAAGAGATTTAATTTCCAATAAAGACTCGTATTATACAAGGAAATAATGACTAGAAAAGATCCACCATCAACCTGTTGGTCTACGAGAGGTTTAGTGTGAGTCTCTGTGAAGTGTAGCGGAAAAAACTTGTTAACCACTACAGTGTACATCTAGGATGACCCATGGAAAGAAAAGTGGTAGTACGATGGTAATCGAAAAAGTTGAAACTCGATTCATACAATTAGTTGAGCAACATATCCATAACTTTCTGTTGGAGCTCGTCATCTTGGGGCAACTCCTTCAAGTTGAGTTTCTTGAAAACCTCCACCACGTGATTCCTGTTGAACCCCATCGACTCTAGGTTGTCGACACTATGCTTGTCGATCCCAAGCAGCTCCAGTTCGTTCAATTTCTGTTTTTTCCTGTTGTTCTCATCGCTGTTCGAATCGTTGGGAGCGTACTGCACGGTCCATTTTCTCGCCGTCTCTTTGAACGCCTCGTAGTCGTTTTTGAACACACCAGCCACCTGTGCGTCCTGCGGGTCGTCCGGCTCGGGGCTCTGCAAGAGAGATTGCAGAGATATGAGCGACGACTTGAGCGTGAGAATCGGGGTCCACGCATCTTTCAGGATATCCAGACAAATGGCACCAGTCTGAGACGAGATATTTGGATGATATATTTTAGTATCAAATTTCATAATCGGTGGTTTAAAAGGGTACTCCTGTGGGATCTTGATATCCACTTTGAACAGCCCGTTTTCATACGGTGTCCCAGGGGGACCAATAAAAGTTCCCTTAAGTTGGGACAGATCTGACTCGGACACGAGCGACAGGGTGACTCCGGAAAGGGGATCTTTTTTAACGTCTTCCAACTCTTTTGTGATTCTCTTGATTCTTGACATAAGCTCGCCGGGGTGTTGGGATGCCCGCCTTTGCATGGAGAGACGTGGAATATGCACAACATATGCATTCATGCGTCGTGATGCGTCTATGTTGAAGTGAGGTTGAGCGAACAGATGGAATAGCAAGCACAGATTACATGAGGATGTATTGTGTAGAAACTGTGTGCCTATTAAATTGACAGGTGTGTTATGGTGAGGTCAGGAAAGTAACACTTTTCGAAAGTACTTTACAACTCACAGTCGATCGGTCAGCGTTTATGAAGTACAGAATTATGTTAGTAATGTCCTCCACAAGATTTGCAGAATCTGACCGAGCTTTCGTTGCTTGAACTCGAGCTGTGAGAACAGAGACGTAGAGAGACGCTCCGCAACGACAGATGATCTAGTGCATGTTCAACAGTAAACAGACTTGACGATTTGTTTTAATCTTCGTAAGCATATTCAGTTCTTTATCACCTCAGTTTCAAACTACCCATCCTCTGATGAATACGTCTCAACCGGTTGGATATGCAAATTTACTCGCAGCAGTTTTCACATCGGGTTGCATGGGCATGCCCCATCGCATGCTGGAAGAAGGCTGACTCCTCTTGCAAGTACTTTCCTGGTTTTCTTTGTCAGCGTGTCAGATTATGTGGCATCGCATCAGCCTAAAAGTTAATGACAAAGCCTCTTAAAGGCGATCGCGCCATGACATGCATTCTGAATGCTATAGAGAGTTCTAGACCTTGGCATATCCCACCGCCAGACCAATCAAGGAAAATGGGCAAGGCTGCCGCCTCGTAGAGTGTAAATTTTGGAAACGACAGCTCACCACTGCACAACTGCCAGGTTACAACACCTCTCTGAATCCATCACGCCTCTGCGAACCCAACTCCGACAAGTTGTTTTCCTCCTGGGTAAGGAAATTGTGGTCACCAATTTTCCTCGGTTTGAAAAGCTGCTTGAATCCAAATAAAATGCAAAACAAGAGAGAAATCGCAGCCACAATCAAATAGCACACGCCGAGACCCATGTGTCTGCCACCAATGACGCTGTTTGTGGTGAGAACAATGGATTTCGTGCCGCCAAAGACACTAACAGGGTAGTTCATCCCCAGCGACATCTGGTAGGTTCCCGAGTACAAGGTGGAGGTCGTGTTTTTCGCAGCCAGCTTCATAAACGAGGGCAGCGCAGCGGTCCGCATCCAGTTCTGGAAAAACTCGTCCTTTGACAGATCAGGAATGTTGCCGTCGGTGTACCCGTGAGGGTACGACTTGGCCCAATTGGGAGGCGGCACGATCTGTGACGCATTGTACTGAGTTCTCTTATAAGACTTGCGATCTGAGGACCACGAAATCCCCTTTTGCGTCAGCTC
>PPLB01006143.1:33583-44741 GCA_003706365.1 Citeromyces siamensis
TGAACAGTGAGTGGTTGTCCAATAATCTGTGATACAAAAAATACTCTGCACCACACTCAACTCTTTCTCAAAATTCAGCTGTTTCTCGTTTCTTTGTATGTGTTCATTGAATGCATTAAGTTGACGGAAACCCCTTTGATAGTACGCTGGTTTTACTTTTTTCCTGAAACGATTATTGTGTTCCCTGCAGGTCTGCAGTGGAACTAACGTATGCCTATCTGTCGAGCTTACGTCTTGAAAGAATCATATTGATTTTCTCTGTGACCACCACTTATGAAAAGCTCTATTCTGTTGAACCGAAGCATCAAAAGTTTATCTCTGAATCAAAAGGATAATTTGCTGAAGGGTGATTACAATTTGGCCATATACCAAAATCCAACTGAAGCGATGGTGACAAAAAACTGTGATTCTCAGATTTTCTGGCATGTAGATGTCGACGCCCGTAATTGTGTATTCTGATCCATCTGACTTTTTTGAAGTGGAACGTGCCGCCATCTCTCATTTCAAGTCAGATGCATGAGAAATGGAGAGGTACACCTTCTTAGAGTGTGGAAACTCGTTTCAGAAAATTCAATCTCGGATAGACAAACTTGATCGCATTATATAGCATTATTTCAGTAATGGTGGGACTAGCGCTGGCGTCTCGCCTCAATCTATTACGTTGTCCTGTAAGACTAATCAGCGATATGGTATTCGTGTCTCCAATCGATAGAAGCTGAAAGTGTTGATCGATATCTTTTCAATTTGAAGAACGACGAGGAATAAAGTTGATCTAATCATCCACTCCACTTCAGCTCCTTGAAATCAAAGTAATGTGAGAAGAGTTTTGAGTAGATTCAAAGATCTGCAATAGCCCACATCATTCTCTTTAGTTAATAAGTTTAGGAGGTGAGTAGCAGTAACCTAATCATGACTCTTAACTCCATGTTAATGTTGCTTGAACAAACTGTGAAATCCTTCAGCCACTCCGGGGTTCTTCTATGTCTTTGAGCAGGTGATTTATTTCGTGGAATTCCCCAATCACCAAGTTCGTGATGAGTATATGTTTGTCATCAGGCCTTGGGTGAGGAAGGCGACATCAACTTCCAATGGAACATACGAATACGCATTACCCTTGCAAGAAACGTGTATGGTGACTAACGGCTAGCGTGGACCGATGGAGTATTTCCGACCGTGTGACGTTTGTTCAGAGTTCTGTGGTGTGTGAGTTTCCACGTCTCCTATAGTTTTGGTGGCTATTTCATTCCGGTCTGATTTTCAGTGTGAACATGGTTGTTTTTATTAACAGAAGTCTTTTTGTCGTTACCATCATCAAGACATTCCGAAATAGAAGTCACCTCTAACAGAGCGCACTGTCCGACCACTAAGTCTCCCGATTGAGTGGTAAGATGCGAGCTACGTAGATTCAAGAAAATCCAAAGTCTGAGCGACTAGACCGTATTAGGAAGATCATCACTGAAGACTAAGCCGAAGCATGACGTTTTGGTCTCAGAAAGTCTGGAACCACTCGAGAGAGATGTATTGAAGCAGAGATTCAACTGATTCCAGAATTCCTTGCCTTGGCTCCACAAATGGCGAGAACTCACCGCTATGCGTATCAAAGTGTTGGGTTGTGGGACTCAGAGGGAAAGTGGATGCTATGTTAGATGAACTTTGTGAAGCGAAATGATCCAATGAGCGCGAATTTGCGATTTTCCCTGTTGGAAGCACCTAACGAGCTGACTAACATATACCTAATTAAAGGAGGTGCCTGGAAAAGGCGAATGAGAATCCCAACCTTTCAGTACAAAAGGGCTCGTAACCTGTTAAATTGCGTTATATGAATGATTTGCTACGACGATCATACGCTGTATTTATAGTGCAACGTGCATGAACAATATGCATACTGGCTGTAGCGTTCTAAAAGCTTCCCTCGTTTAGTCTACGCTGCGTTAATTATTACATATATGGTGTATATTGTAATGGTTGAGTGATATCCAGCATCAGCGTGTCATCATCCAGAAAGATATACATTTCGTCCTACACATTCATCCTGTTATAATACATAACACCTGGTCTCGGGGACATGAGTCCCGTTTGCAATTTATCGTGCGTGAGCGAGACGGCATCTTCGCACTCGTCGAGTCCCCACATAACGTTGTTGCAGTTAGCCATAAACTGCTCGCCACATATAGATTTGAACTCAAAGAAACAGAGACTTGTAATGTAGGAGTAGTTGCCCGTTTGCACGTACTTGAGGTTTGAAACGCTGGGATGGATTATTCCGAGTTCCTCGGCCAGCGTTTCCAAGCTCAGCTTCCCTGCCAAGATGGGTTTATTCTGTCTCAAAGTGTTGGCCATCAGTTTGAGGTCGTAACTGTTGGGGAAGTATTTTTTGTACCACCACCGGTACTCATCGTAGTCCACGGGCAGCGAGTTGTTTGTGAGAATCGACATCAAAAACGCGAGGTCGTAACCTGCGTGATACGAGATCCACGTCACGTCTTCTAAAAGACACAGCCCGCTATCCGTTAGGAGCTCTGCGAACTGGAAAGGATCGATTCCGTGGTCTTTTGCGCGTCCCAGGTTGATCCCCGTCTTGAGGATCGAGTCTACGATTTCCGTAGGGCACATCTCGGTCTTGAGATCGAACTTGAAATTGAACTGGAACGTGCAGGGACAGTTTTCTGGTACTTTACCGTTACTATCGCTCAGAGTAAGACTCAACTGTATAACGTTTAAAATGTCCGCGTTCGCCCGCACAACCTGGTAGTGGTAATCTCTGCTAGATTTAAACTCCCCTATCGGTCTCGCCACGATTCCAGGGAATTCTGCAGCCAGCGTAACGTGGTTGAACGTTTCAACCAATTCGCGGATCAGCATAATCTCATTTTCGAGATTTTCTGCCCAAACGTCCCGTATAAACGGGCTCGACAGTCGCTGCTGTTGGGCAAGCATCGCTGCCTGTTGCTGCTGCTGCTGTTGCATTAGTAAAACCTGCTGCTGCTGCTGAATCGACCGGTTCTGCATCTGAGGCGACATTATCGACGTGCCAGTAGGTTTCAGAATTTGCTGTGCAACAGGAATCCCACTCATTTGGGCGTTGGCCTGTTGGAACAGCTCGTTTATGTTGGATGGTTGAACAAATTGAGGTGGAATGTTCATCGGGCGCGTTCGACCCGGGGTGTGGTTGTTTTATCAAGCGGTCTCTGTGTCTCTTTCACTGTGCAGGCGACTCGAGGGGCGAGTATAGAAGGAGATGTACTGGAAAATGGGATACGGTTTTTCAATAACGATGTTGTTTTTTGGGAACGTGGAGCTACGTCGAGCGTGAAAGGTTCGAGCATGATCATCATGATAAAGGAAAGAATGGTGGGCTTCCCATTTCTAGTTATTCCATTGAACTTGAATCCTCTCTCTTTGTTTAAAAAGGCCTTTTCGCTCAGTTGTACGTTGATACTAGATGGTTTGAGCTTGGTAGTAGAATAGCAGATTCGCACATGGGATCGTTTATTCCAAGTCGTCTACCAATAATCTCAAGTGTAAGTTATGAACCCTGACACGGGCCGAAAGCCAAAGATTGGGCGTCTCGACCCAAAACATGTCAGTTTATTGGATCAACCGCGATCCGATACTCGGATGCATGTCGAATGCAATGCAGGAGGAAAAGACTACTGTTTTCGGTTACTCCGCTTTTAACTACGAAGGTCATTCCTAGTCATCATACGTGCATGAGAATAGTCATTCTTCATGACCTTTGTGCATTGGAATGAGGATTCCCCACAGACTCTATGCGTCCTCTATGAAAAGAGTCAAAAGACACCCCTTAAGTAGCAGCGTCAGGTAGAAGAAATACATCATCTACCCGAAAACCTACTACTTATATTCAACATTTTCTGCGACCTCCAAAACATTTTGACAGCGAGGGAAACGAAAACATGCTATTGGAGTACCTTTGGACGGCTGGCTCTTTGCATCGCTCAACTTGAAAAGCGTAAACTAAGGAGTTGTACAAAGTAGGATGCCCTTTGTAACAAAGGTGCTTCTGAAATCTGTTAGTGCATACATTCTCTCGAGGTCGACAAAGTGTGGTTTTGGAAAATATAAATGGCTTTCGTAGACTAGTTGGATCACCTATTGCGCAGATCCTCACTTCGATTCAGGGAACTTTTCAGCAACAGATACTCAACCTTCTGAAAACAAGTGGAAACAACTTTCAAAACAAAACCTAAATCTGCCCATTTTAACTAGCAGACGAGAGAGAAGCGTTTCATAGAAGTTGAAGCGTTTCATAGAAGTTGAAGCGGGCTATGTTGGAGAAAACTTTGTTCACCATATAGCATGTAGTTTTCAATGAACTAACTGCTACTTTCTTTTTTTTGTTTTGAATATTCTTCTAGAAGATTCTTTAATCTTCCTCAACCTTCATTATGCATGTTATGCATTCTCCAGCATACGCCCGCAGGTCGTATGCACATCTCGACAGGCTAGTGGGGGATTTACCAACGCTCTGTATGTGCAATAATAATCACATATAGTGAGTTTCCGTGCTTCTAATCAATTAAAAAGACAGAAAAAGACAGATTCACGCTTTACATATAGTTACAGAAGAGAATGAGGCATGGCCCATCTCATGATATGTAAAAGTTAGATAAGCAACCATTCTGCGATAACAAGCAGTTACTCGTTGAAGGAATATGAAGGGGTTTTCAAAAGATCAGTATAGTGATCTCCTCAAAGTGGGGCTAACGCTAGTAATAGCCATCTCTACTAGGCTGGGAAGGCGTGGGATCAAGTTACGACTGAGCCTCCTGTGCGTGATTCATTAAACACAGCCCGCTTATCTGGACTAAAAAAAAAAAAAAAGCCATCGGGTAACAACTCATACAAAATCCCTCAGAAGTCAATTGAATCCTACGGTGCATAGCTGCAGGAACCTCATTCGTGCTATACACTTAGCCACTCCAAAAACTCTGGGGTGAAGTAACTGATAATCAGACGAGCACCTGCACGCAAAAAACCGTGATGGGATTCGAAAGCAATCGTTTTCAAGTCTACAACACCTTTCTCAGCAGCCGCATGCAGCATGGCGTACTCTCCGCTCACCTGATAAGTGCATATAGGCAGGTCTTGACAAATCTTGGCTGCATCGGAAAGGATATCCAGGTAAAAAGTGGAAGGTTTCACAATGATTCCGTCTGCGCCTTCCCTCATATCGCGGTACAAAGCCCTGTGTGCAAGTCCCTTGCCACCACTGGGGAGCTGGTAGCATTTACGGTCGCCGTGAGAAGGCTGAGAACCGGCAGCGTCACGGAAAGGTCCGTAGAGGTTCCCCGAGAATTTCGCCGCGTACGACATGACAAAAGTCTTGTGTGCCAAACCGGCATTGATGAGCCCTTTCTTGATGTCCCTTATTCTGCCGTCCACCATGTCTGAGGGGGCAACAGAGTTTGCACCGGCCTTGGCATAGTTTACAGCTACAGCAGCGATTCTTCTCACCGATTTTTCAGTGTTGATCGTGCCATCCTCGTACAGGACCCCACAGTGGCCCGTCGACGTGTACTCACATAGACAGACGTCTGCCATGATATAGAGATCTGGGAATGCGTTTCTCAGAGCTTTAATCGCGCAAATTACAGGACCTTCGGGGTCGTCTGCAGCCGTGCCCTCTTCATCTTTAACGTTAGGCTTCAGAGGAACCCCGAAAAGGATGACAGAACGCAGGCCCTTTGCCACCAGTTTCTCTACATAAGGAATCAGTTTTTTGATCCCGTAGCGCTTAATGTTGGGCAGTGAAGGGATCTCAGTCTCTTCATTCTCATCGTCCGTCACAAACAACGGGAAAATAAACATATTTTTCGTCAGCTGACGTTCCTGCTGCCACTCGCGCAGCAGAGGATGGTTGTAGCCACCTTGCAAGACAGACGAAACGTCCTGTGGGTAGCTTTCAAGGTATTGAGCAGAGTGCATTGGATGATAATGGTGTAAAGGTGGAGCTCCCAATGCACGCATAATGCATGTGGATGCATCCCTCTTGTCCAACAAATACTCACCGTCGTGAAGTATTGCTTCAACAATAAAATGACAGGCTGTAGTTGAGAAACGGAAGCCATGCTACTACAAACATGGCGCGGCAACTGAAGGTGTCTCCCCCGGCACACCACCTTCCAATGTGTGAATCATTCTCTGTTCATCATATAGCGTATTTATTCTCACTGAGTAACTGTGACGTACTTTCTCTTTTGTTCTTGTTTTTTTCGGGATTTTTCTACAACCTTCCATGCATATGATGCATGGTCCTGCATTCTTCTGTAGGTCACATTTCCACACAATGGAATACGTCTCAATGCGATATTTCTCGCGAGCACTAGAGTTTGGACTAATATCCCACAGTGTTATACCTTGGAACATTTTGCAGTGGACAACAAAAACGGTCCTTATGATACATTGGGGCAGCTCAACTCCAGATTCTATTCGGTCACGCTCTTCAATCTCTGATCGTCTATGACCCATTAAATGAATTTTTTATATAGGCCAATCACCCTGCGAGGAACAACGCAAGTTCATATTAATTATGCCCTTTTGCAGTAATATCTAGCGAGCCCCTCTCTGGTGCACCTTTGATTTTTGTTGTTTGAGGTAGAGGATCTTGAACGAGCAGAGCAGCAGCTCCTGTTGGATTTCCTGAAGAAGTGGCTGTGTGCTTGAGAGCCGTGAGTCATGCGCCCATGGTTCTCGCGATTAAGTGGTTGAATATTTGGCTCGAGTTTATGGCTTATGGCAGGTTCCAGCATTTTGAGAATTTGACGTGGCCATTCTGGGTAGTTTCACTTTCAGCGGGTGGGCCGATAGTTTGACGCGTCAGGAACAAGAGAGCTTGCAGAAATCATGCAGTAATGGAGCGATTCATGATAGTGGCGTACGCTCAATGTCAAATTTGGAGGTGGTGCTAGAGCTGGTGGTATGCATATCCTTTGGAGTCACTTCTAGGGAAAGTTTCTCAACAGGATGGTGATCGATAGAATATAGCGGGCTTCAAAATAGGTCAGTGGACGCAGCATCCCCAACTCGTTGAGTCCGGATAGCGTTGATTGGCTGGCCTCGAAAGCAATGACAGTCTCTCATCGATGAAAACATTTTTCGGAAAGCTTCTGGTTTAGATGTACCTGCCGGTATATTGGATCAGCCGTGATCCGATAGTAAGATTTATGTCGAATTTTACTCGGCTTTTGATTAAGGTCTTTCCTCGTCATCACAAGTGCATGAGAGCTGGTTAAATACTTACCCGAAAAACTATTACTACGAACGGTTTTGTGGGCACCTGGAAAAAGTGAATATTATGAGTGCGAACTACGCAGCTCAAGCTGTTGCGGGTTCGTCGTATCATCGACAGTACCCGTTTTCCCGCAATGCTGAATGACAAGATGAAACTTCCCTTATTCGACAAGTCATGCATGGAATGCACTGGTGATCTCTAGGATGCTTCCGTTTTTGAACAGCTGTAGTTAAATTCTCTCTAGTCTGCGTCTCATTCGATTGCTACGCAAAGAAACCAAGTCATCAAAGCACTGAATTTCGAGACTGTGTATCTCAATGCATTTCTTTCCAACACATATGTTTTCGCACCCGTCCCGGCTAAACTCGATGTGGAGATGACAAGTAGTTAAATTGGAAGAATTGTTTTATGGCTTGCAACATTCACAACCAAAATGGAACAGCACGTCGATATCAAAATTGAACTTGCAGAGAATTGAACTGTGCGCTCTATCAACGCGTACAGCCACTCATAGTTGTCTTCGTCCATCCGTAGCAACCACTAGTGCCTGCATTAAACAGATCTCTTTCAATTTAACAGTCAACAGTCTTTGGGCTGTGAGAGATTCTTGGGTTCAGAGTTGACCATCTTTCAACTGATGATCTACACTTAACCAGAAGTGGTCCATTAATCACCCTCGCCAGTTCACCACCGCCCTCCCGTCACTCCTGGGCTCTATCACCAAGAACAGGATTTAGAAGCGAGATCACGTTTCCCAACATCCACCTCAAACCCAAATTCGATCAGTTCCACTATGCATCCATCACATATCGATCTGCCAAAGCGACTTCCTGCGTTTGCCTGGGCAAATCCATATAAAAGTTCTTTTCATTCTGGCCAACACTCTTTTCATATTCTGCTCCCCAGTCTCTCCCTAAAGTGGCATTCCTAGGTACTTTATACTCTCTATGATCAGGAGAGCCTGTCCTCTATGAAGTTGACATTTATCTGATGGAGGTCTAGAGCACGTGTGTCTTAGTCAATTGCTCGCTCGCAAAGTGTGTCTCTAAGGCGTGTCTTTACTCAAAACAGGATTTTGTGGAACATATTTCCTCAGAAAGTTTCTCTCATCGGTTGATAAAGTGACTTGAAGAAATCACGCATTTCTTCTGGAGCACTGCCATTGATAACTTGTCCTTTTTCAACATTGTTCCAGTAACCGCTCGAATAGTGATCTGAGATGAACGCTTCTTGACACAAAGTAGTGGAAAAGAGGATCTTCAATGGCCTGAAGCTGTTGATCTGGTAGTTTATTTGTGATTCCCCAGAACTTTAACAGAGTCAGGTCGAGGATATTGTCTCTGTAACGGATTTGCGATGTTTAATAATCCCATTGTAAGCCAATGTGTGTAGGTCGAGCAAACCAGTAGAAAGCTTGCACAGCTTATCGCTTTTGAAAAATGCGGAGCCATTGACAAAGAATCCCTTGTTCTACGACTCCTCGAATTTTATAGAGTAAAGAGTATGTGTCGAGAATTTTGGTCTTCTGTGAATCGTTCCCTGTTGGAGTTTGCTCGATATATATATGTGATCCAGCATTCTCGGCTGCTTGACGTGATCATTTTCGGGGATATTGGTGTTAAACTTTCTCCGGAAAATAGGACATTTGAATAAAGGGTCTGTGATTGAAGACGAGGTGCCGGCTATATGTCATTAGAATTGTACTAAATTTTGGGTTGGCGCTGCTCAAAACATGTCCGTGATAGTTTAGTGGCTAGAATTACCGCTTGTCGCGCGGTAGACCGGGGTTCGATTCCCCGTCGCGGAGCTTTTGTTTTTCCTGACCAGCCTTTACATTTCCTTCTGGATGATCTGTATCTAAAGCCTCATGTGTGCCCCAGCACTCACTCAGTGGGGAAGAGTATCCCATTACGAGCTCCACCAGCATTTGAAGCTGTATTAAAATGGGAACACTTTCCAAACATGTTTCTAGAAACTTCATCCAAGTTCGACGTTGGGTTTAAGGACTGAATACCTATTGAGCAGCTCTTCAAATATGTTGATTGACGAGACATTCAATTCGGATAAGCAGCATAAGAGTTCTCCTTCAATCTCTTTGAGAATCAGCTAACAGATGTTTTACGGCAAGCAATTCTAAAGACGTTCAATGATGGTAAATCAATTGGTTCGTTTTTGATCTTCACGCTGATTATATATAAAAATCCAACGGGAATCCAGGAAGCTTAAAAGTATTCCTGTGCGCTAATTCCCAAAACATGTCCTGAGGGACAAAATCATAACGACCCAAGAAGCCGGTCAAAAGCAAACAACCGAACATCTTGAAGCACTACCAGAAATCATCCTCGTCAAATTTTGTATTCTGGGCATTGTCGTGAGAATAATAATCGCTGTAAAACGCCTCTTTCTCTTCTTTCTTCTTTTTCTGTCTCATCTTTTCCTGGTCAGCCAGTAATTTCTCAGCCTTTTTCGCTTGAGCCTTTACTCTGTTCTCAGCTTTTACAGCTGCCCACTTCTCATCTACAAACTCCTCGATGGTTTTTTCCTTTCTAGTCTTGTTGAGTTTATTCACCATGGGCTTTTCCTTTTCGCGGACGAAAAACCTCTTGACGTTTTGCTGATCATGAAACGAGACAGCACCCACTTCCATCTCACCTGTCTTCAAAAGATTACTACGGGGGGTATAAATGATGGTCACATTACTCTTTTTGTTCCCCTGAATCGAATTGGCCTTTGTCAGCTGCCCAATCTGTGTTAGGACGTGCGCATCAATTTTCCTCCAATCTTGGCCAGGCTCAAGCCGCAGATACAGATGTGCCGAGGACAAGTTGCTTACGTGAAACCACACATCTGAGTCGAGGGCATTTGAAAGCAGTTTTTCATTTTCAAACTTGTCCTTCCCCATGTAAATATTGGGGAAAGCGGAGCCATCAGATGTGAAGAAGTACATGAGAAACTTAACGCATTTTTTTAATGCATTTTTCCTGAACACCATACATAGATGATACCTTTCCCAGATCTAGATCCGTACGCTGTGCTGGAAGTGGATTCCAAGGCGTCACCCGCAGAGGTCAAAAAGTCATATTACAAGCAGTGCTTGAAACACCACCCGGACAAGCAGAAGGGAGAGGAGAAAGACGTCGAAACGTTCCAAAAAATCCAGTTTGCATATGCGATTTTATCCGACGTGGTTCGGAGGAAAAGGTATGACGAAACTGGGTCACTCGAGAAGGTGGATCTCGAATCAGATAATGAGTTTTCGTGGAAAGAGTTTTTCGATCAGGCGAAAACGCAGGAAATCACACCGGACCTCATTGCACAAGATAAAGCTGTCTATCAGAACAGCAAGGAGGAGGAGGACGATATTTTGGAGGCGATGATTTTTTACAACGGTGATTTTATGCGTCTTTTTGAGGTTATTCCGCATCTCGAATATAGTGTAGATGAGGAGAAACGGGTCTTCGAAAAGGTGCGCAAATTCGTAGAGACTGAAGAGTTGGAGGATTATCCTGCATGGGAAAGATACGTAAAGAACCGGAGGAAGGAGATTCGTAAGAATTCGAAACGAGCAGCCAAGGAAGCGAAGGAGGCCACCGAGCTGCTGAAAGAAATCAAAGACAAGAATGCGAAAAAGGCGTTAAGAAGCAGTGAGAGTGATCTTGCGCAGTTAATAAAGGCGAAAAATTCCAAATCCGGCGCGATGGATAAGATTTTAGAAAAATACGGCAAGCGAAAACAGGATGACTTGGATGATGAAGAGTTTGAGAGAGCACAAAGGGAGATGTTAAAGAGGAGGAGAAAGTGATCCATTTTATTTTCAGTGGAGAAGTATTTTGATCGGCAGAACTTTTTTATCTTTTCCTGAATAGTAGTAGAGTTTTTCACTTAAACCTGCTAACGAAGAAA
>PPLB01006143.1:44761-56538 GCA_003706365.1 Citeromyces siamensis
CATGATAGACACCGCTTGTAGCAAAGTACTCCTGTGTGAGATTCGATCAGTGGCTCATACCCACTAAACTCTCCACCACCCCAACATATCGCTGAAGGGCTGGGCACACCTGGGTCAGCGGTACCGGGGAATCAATGAGCCTAAGGGTGACTCGGACCAAAGACAACGTGAATACATACCAAGCAAGAAGAGGGGCAGTGTCCGCGAGCGCAACGTTATTGGTGCTGTATCCTTTTGCTTCCGTCGGCCCAGATAACAGCGGGCGTATGGCGTAGTTGGTAGCGCGCTCCCTTAGCATGGGAGAGGTCTCCGGTTCGAATCCGGATTCGTCCATTTTTTCATTTCTCTTTTGTTCTGCGGGAATGCACCCTTTATGAGGTTATACACACCTCGATGTCACTTGATGCATTCTAATGAGCATTCTCCACAAACCCTATGTGCCACCTGACATGAATAACCTTTTATAAAAGAGAGTCAAAAGACAAATCAAGTAACAGCTGCAGGAAGAAGTAATAAGGCGTCTACCAGAGAGACTATTATTATGCAATTTAACTCGCACATCTTGAAAGAGAACAAACTATGAGCGCGAACTATACGGCTCATGTTGAACATCTGAGAAACTGCATATGCACATATGTTATATCCTACGATATGGTTGGTAATCGAATTAACAAACTAGTGTTTGTGTAGGGGAAGTGATAATGAATTTGACTGATCCTAGTTCTACGTTCCAACACCTCAGGCTGTCCAATTCCACAGATCGAGAACAAATGCTCAAGGTTTTGAGTTTTCGACACCAAGGCGGATTTAGTTAAACACGATGAAGCACGTTATAATGGTTCGCTTTAAAATAGTCGTTAATATTCCGCTGTAAAGTATAAAGACACGGCGATCAGTGCAGCTTATACTGGCAATTGTTCTCTGCATGGAAAAAACTATATTATGTGTCTGCATGGCTGGGCACGCGCTTTTCTCGCAAAAAGAGCAAGGAGACACATTGTCTCCCGTTGTCGGTAACACATGAACCATCTGCGGAGAGTTCCGACATCTAGAAGCCATCGGTCCGAAGTTTCGCCGTAGATGCCATGTGAGATTATGTACGAGTGCGTCTACATGCATATGAAAAGTTCGTCAATAGATGGAAAGCTACCACAAATGAAGCCAGTTTCCTTCGATTGTAAACCCACAATTTGCCCATCTTCTCAATTGCAGTGAATTTAGATTGTTCTTCAAGTTGTATTTTTTTTTTTTTTTCGCATCTTCGTGGGGAAACAAGAAGCATGATTGGATCATGCATACATCGATGCACCGCAATTCTACCACAATGACATTCCCAGAGATTCCAAATTCAAATCAAGCTCCTCACAATCTTACCATGATTCCAGGACCTATCGAGTTCTCCGACTCGGTCCTGGATGCCATGTCTACCCCTTCGCAGGCTCACACGAGTCCCGAGTTTGTTGCCGTGTTCCAGTCAGCACTGAAACAATTGCGTACACTGTTTAAATCGACAGACCCAAAATCGCAGCCTCTCGTCATATCTGCTTCCGGCTCGCTTGGCTGGGATATCACCGGTGCCAATTTCATAGAGAGAGAAGAGAGAGTCTTGGTTCTATCCACCGGATTCTTCTCTGACGGTTTCGCAGACTGCTTGAGAATGTACTGCGATAACGTGGACGTTATTAAAGCCCCCGCGGGACAAACTGTCCCGCTTGACGAGGTGGAAAAAGCGTTGAAATCAGCGAAATACCACATGATCACCATCACCCACGTTGACACTTCGAGTGCCGTTTTGTCCAACGTGGAGGCCATCGCCAAAGTGGTGAAGTCCGTCTCCCCGCAAACTTTTATCGTGGTGGACGGCGTGTGTTCCATTGGTGTGGAAGATCTCGAATTCGACAAGTGGGGGCTCGATTACGCTTTGACCGCATCTCAAAAGGCCATCGGGGTTCCTGCAGGTCTCTCCATCTCATATGTGAGCGAGAGGTTACTCACCAAGGCGCTGAACAAAGAGAAAACCGTAAGTTATTATTGCAACTTGAAGAAATGGGTCCCTGTGTTCCAGGCTTACGAAAGGGGGGTAGGTGCGTACTATGCCACCCCTCCAGTGCAGCTTGTGCATGCTTTGAACCAGTCGCTTCAGGAGATTCTGTCCAGGCCTCTCGACGAGCGGTTTGCCAAACACCACGAGGCGAGCGAGGGCTTTAAGGACGGCCTTGAGGAGTTTGGTCTCAAATTGTTGGCTAACCGTGATGTCTCGGCTAACGGGCTGACGGCTGTCTATTTCCCAGAGGGAGTTGACGGTCCAAAATTCCTAAAGGGCTGCTACTCTCGTGGAGTGCAGATGGCTACTGGAATCTATGCAGGTCTCAAGGAAAAGTACTTCAGGGTGGGCCACATGGGCGTCAGCATTGTGGGCGAGGGAAGAGACGACCTGGGTTATACCCTCAGAGTGATTAAAGAGTCTCTGAAAGAATGCGGTTATTAGTCTACTTTCCACAATTAGAAATAAAACTTTGACCCATCTAGAGCGAAGCATGAATGTTGAAAGTAGGAGTAGAAAGCTGTTAGCTCGCTCACGAGTTTGCGCAATTTGGGAATGACAAGAGATCTCTGATACATCTTCTCGTGATTCAACAAAATCATTCCTGCTCGATGTATTTGGCCAAGCCAGGACAGTCATGTATGATAACGACATTTTTAAATGGATTTGTACAACTCTCTTCTTCCCTTTGCAACCCACTTTCAAGAAATAGCCGGCGGAATCATACAGATGAGGTTTCCGTGTGGCACGTGTGCCCTTACAAAGCCAAACTTTTCTACCAGAGGCAGTAGCGGGGTCAAGGTCAAGCTCAAGAGAGGTCGAAGCAAGCGCACAGTTTTACTGCAAATAGCGATCAGGCGTATAGTGGACCGACTAAAAGTGCTTGTGTCTCGTATCGCGGCGGCACATCGAATGCGATGTAGGAAACATCCCTCGTAAACACACGTGAATGAGAATAGTCGTGCTTCATGACTTTTACGCAAACATTGTCCCTCTGCAGGAGTAAGCTGTGCATACAAGTGAATCAGAAAAAGCAGACTGCGGTGAAAATAGTAAATTGTTTGTCTTGTGGCGTGTTTTCTCAAAGAGACTACCACTGAAAGGTGAGGGTTCTCTGATTGGTCTCCAGGGGTCTTAACCAATCATCAAGATAAAGTCTAATGCACTAGAGAAGGCGAGAAACCCGTAGCACAATTAGAGATGCAGATGGGAAAGCGCCGCAGAAACAAAGAGTTCTTAATCAGAATACGAAACCAGATTTAAAATACAACAGTCTTCCTCAATACGTCGTGCAGGGTGATCAATTTTAAATACACGCTGGGGACGCATCGCTCTTGATTAGTCAATAATGAGCCGGACATTGTGCTTCCAAGTCATGATAAATCTAGAAAAACTATGTTTCATTTACCGTGGTCAGCCTTTTATAAAGTTTTCCTGAGAGTTGTACAAGTTTTGAATTGGTGGTTCTACAACACCTACCGTTAGGCATCACGTAGAGAGCGTAGAAATTATCACCCAAGGTCGCTTGAATACAAACAATGCGTGCAAACTACACATCTCAAGATGACGGCCCTTTGAATCATCAACAGACTTAGTAGGCGAGGGACGTGTGAAGCACCCGCGAGACGATCTTGACTTGAGCACAACAAATCCAATAAATGCAGAAGCATAGCACGGCACTGTCTAAATTTCCTGTGCGGAAAGGCAGGCTTGGAAAGTGAATCAGGTATCATTGAAAAATATATGGCCAACGACGGCATACGTAGTTTCCACTGTCTATGGCAATGAAGAATAGCTCTCATCAACATATACTAGTGATACAGAGCGCGCAAAGGGCAATCCCTTTAGCAATGTCAATTAATTTCCTGGGATTAAGTCTACTGGCACATTCAGCAGTGTCTTACATCACCAGAGAGTTACGGGATCCCCGTGACACCACACAATGTGTCTCAAACGACTCCAATGCGGTATTTTTGTTGGAGTTTGCTTTTACTCAGGATTGTACTCAGAACTGTTAAAATGCACAGCATCTAGTTATGGCATTTCATGTATCGCGGACAGCTGATTCCTTTTTTTACTGTCATCTCCCTCTGCAATCCCACAAGATAGATTAGTTGGGCTGTAAGCAGCCGTCTTATCTTAAGTAAACTCATCCTCACACCAGTGTCGCACATAGAGATAAAACAGTCAAAGAGTGTCTATACTGAATATTGAGAATGTTCAACTCACGGGGTGCAAGACGCCAGGACAATCACTTTCTAGTGGCAAACCTTCACACTGATAAGGTCGAAAAACACATTCATTAGCTAATTAATTTACACAGAAAGAGGGAACTGGCCAGCCCAGGCAGAGATCTCGTGCTTCAGAGCATCAAGCTCTGGGGAACCTTGGGCAATCTTTGCCTTAAAGTCCTTGAGACGGTTAGCCTCAGCGGGCAAAGAGCCTTGGACAGACTTGGCGTACTGAACAGCCTTGTCGATGTAGTCGACAATTCTGACGAAATCCTGTTCACCCAAACCTCTCGAGGTCATAGCAGGAGCACCGATTCTGACACCGCCTGGTACGAGGGCAGACTTGTCACCCGGGATAGAGTTTTTGTTCAACGCGATGTTGATGTTTTCGCAGACGGTTTCCACACGGGCACCGTCGATTCCCTTATCTTTCAAAGACACAAGAACCATGTGGGAGTCTGTACCGTCAGACACGAGTTTGTAACCTCTGTTTTTGAACTCATTTTCGAGCGCTTTGGCATTCTTGAGGACCTGTTCCTGGTACTGGTGGAACTCTGGTGTGTGGGCCTGCTTGAGAGCTGTTGCGAGAGCGGCGATCGTGTGGTTGTGTGGTCCACCTTGGTGACCTGGGAAAACAGAAAAGTTGATTGGGTTTTCCAAGTCGTAGTAAATCTCCTTGCCGGTCTTTGGGTTGATGGATCTCACTCCACGACGGAAAAAGATCATGGCACCTCTTGGACCTCTGAGCGATTTGTGTGTCGTGGTGGTGACGATGTCGGCGTACTGGAATGGAGATGGGATCACGCCAGCAGCGATCAAACCGGAAATGTGAGCCATGTCCACCATGAGGTACGCACCAACTTTGTCAGCAATCTCGCGCATTCTCTTGTAGTCGATCAGACGGCAGTAAGCGGAGGTACCGGCAACAATTACTTTTGGCCTGAAGAGAACCGCAGTCTTCTCGAGCATATCGTAGTCGATGATGCCCGTTTCGAGGTCTACACGGTACGGCATAGTTTCGAAATACGTGGAGACGGCTGAGATCTTTCTAGTGTCAGTTTGATAACCGTGCGACAAGTGGCCACCATGTGGGAGGTCCAGACCCATCAGTCTGTCATGTGGCTTCATGATGGCCTGGTAAACTTGCAAGTTGGCTGGAGATCCAGACAGGGTCTGCACGTTAACCCCCCATTGTTCTGGGTCCAAGTGGAAAGCTTCGAGCGCTCTCTTTTGGCACAACAGTTCCATACGGTCAATGTGTTCATTACCACCGTAGTAACGCGCTCCAGGGTAGCCTTCGGAGTACTTGTTTGACATTGGGGTTCCGAGAGCGTCAAACACAGAGGTGGATGTGAAGTTTTCAGAAGCGATCAACACAATGGAGTGTTTCTGACGTTCTATTTCATCCTTGATGATCGAGTTGACCTCAGGGTCTGTGTCAGCGAGGTGGCCTTCCACCATTTTTCTGTGGGCATCTGAGAGGGCGTAGGACATTGCGTAACCAACCAGCAGGGAAAATTTTCAATATAAGTGGAGGGGTGATTGGTGCACGACCAGGACAGAGTCAGCGGAGTCAGCCTTTTTAAGGGACTGGTCATCCCTGGTATATTAGACGGAGTCACCAATAGTACAGTGCGTTAGTGGTGCGTTGATATTGCATGGCGTAATTGAGTAAGACATTATTTATTCTAGCAACTTCGAGTTTTCTACGTGGGTCGTTTAAGAAGATGGAGACGGTTTATATACCCTGCAAAATGCATGTGCTTTTATCTGACACGTCTGTCATTGCTCGCCCACGTGCAACGCGGATGACCTGACGTTGTGCAACACTATCATATAGTGATGATGAAGAATTCTATCTCTTGTACTTTTTCTAGTATCATTGTTGGGATTTTGTCTAAATCGAGACCCTCTATCGTGCTCACTCCACCAATTAGAGGGGGAGGGGTACAGCTTTTCACCAGTCGCGGAAAACAGCTAGGCAAGATATGCATCCTGTTTGAGCTCTCGTTCCACCCGTTCGGATGGATTTTGTGGTTGGGTCTCCGGCAAAGAAGTCTCTGGAAGTGGAGTATCTGGAACGCTGGGCAGTTTTCCGCCCAACTGTTCCTTCTCCAATGCCACGAGCTCCATATCCACTTCCTCCTCATCGATTCTCGATAAATTCGTTTCCAAAGCCGCAGAAACCTCCTCCTGGTACCTTATACCTTCTTCAGTATCATCCATAAGTTTCTCTATGCGACTCAAGTTGAGCTCATCGTTGAGCTGTTTTAGTATACTGTTGCCTTGTTCTAGGCCATAGATAACGTTTTTCTCGATCAGCTTAAACTCGATCGACGAGATAAGTTGCTCCAGAGAATCTATTTGCGAGTGTATTTTAGTGATCATCGATTCCTGGTTCCTTTTTTTACGTAAAGAGAGTTTTGCTCGTTCTTTATTCCCTTTCAAGAGGCATTTTCTCGCAACCGTCGTCTCCGCAGCAATAATCGCTTGCATTCTCGTTTCTGTCTGATTCAACTTGTCCCTCTGCAGTTTGAGTTGCAGCACGGCTCGATCCTGGGCCGTCACCCGAGGAGCAGAGCTCTGGTTCCCCATTAGATAAGAGGGAAGTTCGAGTCGGAGCGCGTGTATTTACAGCGCGTGTTTTACGCCTGCATACGAGAACAAACACCTCACGCTGGTGAAATGCAAACATCATACGATACGTGAGGGTGTAACCAATTCATTGTCCTATTCCTATGTTTATTTTTGCTTCATATGCTTAAATTTGCGAGCAGGTACGTCTTTCTGATGAACCAATGAACTGCGATTCCTCAAGAGTCACTGAAGGTTCCAATAGTTGTGTCGTTTTTCTGGGATTCTGAAATGGAGAATTAACTGATATATTCACGGCAAAAGCAGTTCAAACCCTGCGTTTATAAAAGAAGAATTTTCTTTTTCTTGTTCTTGTTCTCAGTATGAGTGTTCCAAACATTTCGGAAGTTATTCCGATGAAATTTTGGTTTTTTATTCAAGGCACAAAAGTTAAACACAAACAAATTAACCAAATAATAAAGATTTCAGGTTATCGGTAAATCGCTTTACCAGGAGATCACTTCATGTCAGGAACGTTGTTTCTCGAATGTTTTTCAGGAATGCGTGGTATCCTAACTTTAAATCTTGCGATATTTCAGATCTTTTCAGGCAATTTTATTGATAGGTGCCACCGTTGAGATAGCAAGTTTGTGAAAACAGAGAGACCTGCATCGTGGGTTGTTCTGGATGTAAATTTTGAGGACATCTTTGGCGCTTTTTTAGAGGGTTTGTTGATCAATCAGGAAAGAAATATGCACTGCGACAAGGTAAATTATGTTGCGCGTCTTGAATCAGACCAAAGGCTGTTATGTGCAGGCGATAAAGAGACGACTATATGTTGGCCAACGCTCATGAACTACCTGACTAGGTACTGAGAGTGGCCCTGGTCCATTCCATTGCTTGCCTTCTTTTTTGGTCAGTGCTCTGCCCAATTCGATCTGCTTTGGTGGAAAAGAGTCAAGCGTCAATCTTTCTGGTTCCCGTTCATCCACGTATAACCAGTCCACTCATGGCTCGTTCAAGTAATCAAGGGATATGATTTCGGAATGTACCTGTTTCTTTATCTGATCCCGCTTCCTCTTTCAGCATCCCAGCACCCCAGCTGGGAAACTCAATGTTGGCAGGCACTTCTTGACAGGAAGCGAAACGTCTGAATTTTCCCCACATACATGGTTCAAACTGCACAGCTGTTGTGATATGAAGAACGTTTGACCTTTATTGACTTGGGACCAAACTGAGATCATATTTATGGAAGTGTCTTTTGAAGTGATACTCCAGAGAATTTCATTTCTGCATGAAGAAATTCTTCAATCCGGACTCTTTCTTTGAACTTGGAATATCAGTCTCAGTTTCACTTTGACTACTTCCTGTGAAAAGTAGATACCAAACGTCGTGACATACACTTCAAACGAAAGACAATGCTGGTTAAAGATCTTTACTTTCTGTTCGCTCATTCTTTCGGCTGAGCTCAAACTATTTGTTTCTGAAGCTTCAGGAAAAGGTGGTGGATGAGCGTCCACAGTGACCGCTTCTTTCTTGCAATCCAAGCGAGTTCACTGTTTTTTTTTTTTTTTCCCTGTAGTATCACCATTATCATCCGAACCTTAGGGATACGGTAAATGGGTGAGTCTAATATCTACAACGAATCATCAAAAGGTGGATTACTTTTGTATTCACGTGTTTCTACACCAGGGGACACCGTGAGAGGCAGTCTATTTTCAACGCCTGTAGTTATATCTAACGCAACCCCCCTTCAGAGGTCTGCAGAAAGGCAACTCGAGGACCGAACCATGCTCGTACGATCAGCGCAGATCTAGACCACATTTGCTGAAGGTAGGTCTTGTGTCGGGAAAGGAGGAGTGACCGTCTGGGAGGTATAAGGAGGAATCGCAAAGGCAGATACAATGAAGAAATATATTCAGGGATATGGCTCTTGGAACATTATTTCATAGGAATCAGAATGACACCTCTGACGAGCATCACATCGATTTTCCCATTCGTCAGCCTCTAACTACACGTGATCTCCGATCAAAGTGCACTCACGCCGATAAAGCGTCATTCAAGCAGATGTGAGAAATGGACTTGCTTCATGCATTCAATCAGTGCTTCCCACAAGACATTGAATGTACGGATGCAAAAAAATATCCATCATGGGTAAACGTCCTTTGTCTCAGGACTTGGACAATAAGATCTATAACCTCATCCAGAAACTTTTAGCCGACAAGACAGAGCTGAAAAAACAGGCGCCCTCGAACGAGGACGACCCTTTTTCCAACGTAGCCCTCGCTAGAGAGCTGCGACGGCTAGAAATTTTCAACTACTGCCAATCGCAGGATAAATCGATGCAGCGGGTCAAAACCCAACTGCTCGAATCGGCTATAGATCGAGTACTCAAACTCGTCCAGGAGGAAGAGGCTCTGGAAGTAAAATCGATCGGTGTATCGGAAAGTGAGGTTGAACCACCTGTAGAAGACGGGAACAGTATGAATAAAAGCATAACAAACATGTGGAAGAGCTCTAAAAAACGTTCCAAGGAATCGACCCCTCGTCCGAAGCGGGCAAAGGCCGACAGGACGCCTCCATCCACCACCTTGTCTTCTTTAGGAGGCTTGGATACGGTAATTTCAGAGCTGATGGAAGTTGTCGGTATGCCCATCCTTCACCCTGAAATATACTCCAGTACGGGTATTCAGCCACCTCGTGGAGTGCTTCTGCATGGGCCTCCAGGTTGCGGGAAAACCACCATTGCCAATGCGTTGGCTGGAGAGTTGCAAGTACCCTTCATCTCGCTTTCTGCTCCTTCAGTCGTTTCTGGAATGTCGGGAGAGTCGGAAAAGAAAGTAAGAGAGATTTTTGAAGAGGCAAAGAGTTTGGCACCGTGTCTAATATTTTTCGACGAGATCGACTCCATCACCCCGAAAAGAGACGGAGGCGCACAGAGAGAAATGGAGAGACGTATCGTGGCACAACTTCTCACATGTATGGACGAATTGAACGCATCTAACGACAAACCTGTCATAATCATTGGCGCCACAAACCGTCCAGACTCTCTCGACCCTGCCCTCAGAAGAGCAGGCCGTTTCGACAGGGAAATTTGCATCAATGTCCCTGGAGAACTGTCGAGATTCCATATTTTGCAAAACATGCTCTCTGGCATTAAAACCTCTGGGGAGTTCCCCTTGATGAAAATCGCTAAAATGACTCCAGGTTACGTGGGTGCCGATTTGAAAGCACTGGTCACAGCCGCGGGAATCGCCGCAATCAAGAGGATTTTTGAGACACTGTCGCAGGACGAGATGCAAGACGATGTTTCACCTTCCACAATCGAAAGATTCCTGAGAATGCACCCTGAGCCGCTCACAAACGAGCAGCTCGAGCCGCTGAGTATAACATTTGAGGACTTTTCCACAGCATTACCCAGTATCCAGCCTACCGCGAAAAGAGAAGGTTTCGCCACTGTTCCAGACGTCAACTGGTCCAGTGTAGGCGCTCTGTCCAAGGTTCGTGTAGAGTTGCACATGGCCATCGTGCAGCCTATAAAACGTCCTGAAGTATACGAAAAAGTTGGTATAACGGCCCCAGCTGGCGTACTCATGTGGGGCCCACCAGGTTGCGGTAAGACCCTACTTGCGAAAGCTGTTGCCAACGAGTCGAAGGCAAATTTCATCTCCATCAAAGGTCCAGAGCTTTTGAACAAGTACGTTGGCGAGTCAGAAAGAGCCATCCGCCAGGTATTTGTACGTGCAAGAGCCAGCGTCCCGTGTATTATATTTTTCGATGAGCTTGATGCTCTCGTCCCAAGAAGAGACGCGTCTCTTTCCGAATCGAGTTCCCGCGTGGTGAACACTTTACTCACAGAGTTGGACGGCCTTAACGATAGGAAGGGCATTTTCGTTATTGGGGCGACAAATAGACCCGATATGATTGATCCGGCGATGCTGAGACCAGGAAGACTCGACAAGACGCTCTTTATTGAACTTCCCACGGCGCCTGAGAGGTTAGAGATTTTGAATACCGTTATAGCGGTCAATGGCACCCCAATTCACTCCGCAGTCGATCTTCCTTCTATCGCCCACGATGAGCGGTGCAGGAACTTTAGTGGTGCCGACTTGTCGAGCTTGGTGAGAGAAGCTGGCGTCTGTGCACTGAAAAAGAAGTTTTTCCACGGTAATCTAGACATATCAGAGGACGTTTTAGGTGTCCAGGATAACGATATTGAAGTGACTGCTGAGGATTTTGAAAAGGCTTTAAACAATGTTAAGCCGAGCGTAAGCGATAAAGATCGTGCAAAATATGAGCGGTTGAACAAACGGTTGGGTTGGAGTAAGACTGAAAGGCCCGAAGAGGAGATTAATGCATAACCAACTGAAAAGGTGTGCCCTTTATTCTGGGGCATTATTTTCCGATACTTATCCAACGAGAGGGCAGTTTTTGACTTCGGGATAACGGCGCTGAAACGAATACATCGAAACAAAGTTTTACGAGCACTGTTGAGAAATAGAATCACGTTACATTTCCTTCTTTGTAGATGTTCGCTTCTTTCTTCAGTACTACTCTTAGAGGTCTGCTGACCGTTACTTAACAGAGATTGAGAGCACTCCTTGTCCCAGAGAAGTCTGTGCTCATGCTACTGTGAATTTCGTGTTTTCCAGAAGAAGCCAGAATAGTTTGAAGTTCTTACACCTCGCTACCAATAATGCATTTTTTTATTATCACGATGTCGGTATTGAATAATGCAGTTTCAATTCAATAGTCTGCATGCATGTCCTCCCCGGTTGTGCCCTCAACCTACATATATGCAAACCAACCCCGTATGTGACCTTTCACATTACCATGCAACTGTATGTATTGTATACATTCCTCTAAATAGGTACGGCCCCTGCCCCTATTGACCCGATTGGTGTGACCTCCTCATAATATTTCGTCTA
>PPLB01006145.1:0-10170 GCA_003706365.1 Citeromyces siamensis
AAAAAAAAAAAAACAGAAATGAATAGAGAAAAAAGAATGAAAGAAAGCACAAAAACAAAAATAGATCCACCTTATAACGTTGTAAGAAAAAAATAAAAAAAATATATTAACATCCCTGAACCATCAGTCTCGCACGACTACTCCTAATGACCACTCTCACTGGAGCTATGGCCCAAAGAGAGAAGGTTAATCTTAACCCAGATATAAAAGTCATAGACAAACAATCGCTGGAGTACATTTTGAGAAGTGGTTTGGCGGGGGGAATTGCTGGGAGCGCTGCCAAAACGCTCATAGCTCCTTTGGACCGGGTAAAAATTCTGTTTCAGACCTCGAATCCGGATTATAAGAAGTTCAGTGGAAGTTTTACAGGGCTTTTCAAAGCTGTAAAAGAAATATACTCGACTGATGGTGTTTTGGGGCTTTATCAAGGTCACTCTGCTACACTTTTGAGGATTTTCCCCTATGCTGCGATTAAATTCGTCATGTATGAACAGTTACGAACAATCCTTATCCCTACCGATGACCACGAGACGGCGGCCCGAAGGCTTCTTACTGGATCTCTTGCTGGAGTAACGAGCGTGTTTTATACTTACCCTCTGGATCTCGTGAGAGTACGACTGGCATTCCAGACTCACACAATGGATGTATTGCACAAAGGTCGGTTTTTCAACACCTTTCATTGTATATATAACGAAAAGCCGAGGATCGCGCTTACACAGAAGCGATATTCCTTCCTGCATGTGATCCAGAACCTCTCCAATTTTTACAGAGGTTTTGCACCGACGATTTTGGGGATGGTCCCTTATGCTGGGGTCTCTTTTTACACTCACGATGTGTTTCATGATTTTTTAAGATCTGAACCCCTGGTAGATATAACCGTGAAAAAGGACTCTGCATATTCCTCTACAAACCTTTCTTACCGCAAGACATCACACGACAGACGGAGACCACTTCAAACATGGGCCCAGCTCTTGGCAGGAGGCTCGGCAGGGATGCTGGCGCAGGCTGCTGCATATCCCTTTGAGGTTATCAGGAGGAGAATGCAAGTGGGTGCAGTTGTAAATAGATGTGGGGAGTATTTCGGTATTGTGCAGACAGCTAGGATGATTTACAGGGATGGCGGACTGAAAGGCTTCTATATCGGACTGAGCATTGGATTTATAAAGGTTGTGCCGATGTTCGCTTGTTCGTTCTATGTTTATGAGAGGGTCAAGGCAAGGTTGGGGATCTGAGCCTCGTTCTTTTCCCAATTTCATGACAACTTTCCAAGGCGATGCTAATAGATAACTGTATTTACTGCATGAGAAGAGCTGGTGACTGTGTTTCCTGCCGAACAGGAAGATACTTTTTCAAGTCTGACAAGTTATAGCGATTCGAGATGTCAAGGTGCATTATGGAGAAATAGGAGCCCCGAGGATGAAGGTTCTGATAAATCCATATGGAGGTCCAGTTTTAGGTGATAGATCGTTTGAAGTATCAGAAAAGCAGCTACACTCAGAATTTCCTAAATGTATGGATGCCCCTTCAAATTAGGGGGCGGGGGCTAAGCATATAAAAGCGCACACTCCCGCTGCTGCTGCTGCTTTTACTCCAATGAATGACACCAGTCACATTCTTGAAATTTCTCTCGAGAAAATCAAATCAATGATTATACAAATACCGCAATGGGGGTTGAAAGACTTCAATTCCGCGATGGCCCTTTATGACAATGTTCTGAAAATATTCCATACATACCCTCAAAGCATACAAGACGATTTTGTGTCTCCATTAGTGTACATCGCAGCCTCTTCTTTCCGCGTGGAAATGAACCACATGGCAATTCTTTCACGTTTGTGCGAAGTCCTTAGCTTCTACCTGCAGGACACTCACCTTACAAAGACTTTTTTGTCGCTTTTCAACAAAGCGGAATATTCAAATGTGTGGTTAAAAATCTCCCAACTCACGAGAAACAATCTTGGCGTACTGTCATTTATCCAGCACGGCAGAAGAGGTATTTTTTCGCTCGAGTCGGTAGATATTTTGCGGAAGCCGACTGCGAGACTAATCTCCGAAGCGGAGAAGGAGGCTTTCCTTCTTCTTGCTTCCCACAATCCCGAAATTCCTCTAAGTTCAGATTTAAACTACCATTACTCTTTGTTCGAGCCCTTATTACCAAGGAAAATTCTGCCAGCTCTCTTCAAGAAAGAACTCAGTTGGTGTCTTTCCGTTCTAGTGGAGGTGCGAAGCCAACCTCAGTTAAAACTAAAGTTCGAACAAGCACTTATTTTAAACATCAGGCTGGCACTAGCCGGGATTGTCAATTCTCTACCGGGAAAAATTGCTCACTTGCACTCTCTAACGAACGACATGGGTTACACCTTATGTTTACCTGCGATAGTTGCACAGACGTGTCTTGTAATGGCGAGGAGTTTCTATTTGACATTCCCACCCCACTTTGAGGAAATGCTCAACACATTCCCCGTGATGCCAAAGAACCCATCATTCTATGAGCAACTGATACCAACAAGAAAAACACAAAATGAAATCCAACAGCTCATAAAGGAGTGCATACAGCTGTGTGCGCTCGTTTTAAGTCATTTAGTTCCAGAACACGATCCACCTACAAGACATACGATCGCATTTTTAAAACTATACTTCGTCGCCATATACACCACCTTGACAATCTCGGAAGTGCCATCTTCGTTTTGTACTTGCCTGGTGACTTTGGACAAAATAGTCGTCACATATAAAATGTTTGGGCTCTACTGCTTGATGCAATTCGTCCTTCAAACAGTTTCCATGGATTTATCCCAGGTCAACGTGAGCGCAAAAATTCTTACCCATATTATCATTCATCGAAAGTTTCCCCTCAAAAAAGACAGTCTGTGTGCAATTGCGTTGGCGAAGTTTCTCCATTACGATAACGGGTCAAAGGAGTTTCACCAGTTGAAGCAGTTGTACAAGTTGGTCGACCAAGATTTTGTCCCACAAACTGTCCAGTTTGTGGCATTTACACCCTTAATGGAATACCACGAACAAGTACGGTTCACGGAAAGGTTCCCCTCGTACACCATGAATCCAGTTAGACAAAGAAATGGCAGCAGAGCACCCAGTATTCATGTGGACGAGTTTCAACGTTTATCCATTTGACTTACTGTATGATCTACATGCTAAAAGTCTCCACCACCGAAATCTCCACCATCGAAATCGCCACCGTCACCGCCATAGTCATTATTGTATACTACAACATCCGGCGTCATCATTTCGCCCAACATGAGACCACCCAAACCACCAAGAGCAGCACCTCCCAGCATTCCGCCCATTCCACCCATTCTACCGCGGTTATGCTGTTGTGACTGCACGGGTTGTTGATATTGTCCATACATTGGTTGTCCATACATTGGTTGTCCGTAAGGCTGTTGACCATAAGGCTGTTGACCATAAGGCTGTCCGTTTGACTGTCCGTACGGTTGTCCGTAAGGCTGCTGTCCATACATTGGTTGTTGGTATGACTGCTGCTGTGGGGGGAACTGTCTTTGATTCTGGGAGGATACACTGTACCCAGGAGGAGGACCGGAAGGTGGGAAAGTTGTGCCCTCCGGCGCTTCCCATTGGGACTTCTTCGTCTTTAAATCGACGTAAAACCACGTCTTGTATTTCTCATCAAAAATCGCCTTCCAACCTTCAGGAACGGTCGGAACTGGTTCGTTCCGTTGCATTGGGTACAAAAGGTGTCAGGATATATATGCAGCATACGCAAAATGACGCCTTTCTTGACGTCATTTCTTGTCGTGTTCGTCGGATTTTATTATTAAATGGGACTGTGGCAAAGTTACCTCGTCCGCCAAATCCAGGGGATAGAGAATCATAGGATATTCTTACGAACTTCTTTGTGTCATCCATCATTCGAAATGTTACTTCACATTGTACGACCGCTACTAAATTAGTACGAATTAGCGAGCATTTAAATTATCGTATCAAGGAAACACAAATTTAAAAAGCAGAATTTTAACGTATAATAACATTTATAAAAGGATTCCTTCAGATATTTTGGAATAACCAATCGAGCTACAATATTCCCAGAAGGTTCCTCTTTTTGTTTGGAAGGAATGACGATTACAGGATATTGACACCCCGACACCATTATCCGTTTACCGGACGCGAAAAATGCACATAATTTACCCAATTAGGAAATCCAACAGTTGCACACTATGCCACCCAGAAAGAGACCAATCGACGAAACAGGGGATTCATCCCCGTTGATGCCACCCTCTTCACCAGCTCTCCCTTACGAGGAGGAAGATGAGAATGAGCTGGGTGTTGCTGATGACGTTGAGGAGATGGAAGAGCTCATGGACGACGAGGATCTGATGGGCGACAATATGATGAACGACTATCGTGCCAGTAATAGACAGGACACATATGACTTAGGAGATGATAACATCGATGATGCACAGTATTCTGATCTCGATCCCGAGTCGCGTCATTTGGTAGAACAGCGTCTGAACGCGAGAGACGCAGTTGAAAAAAATAGATCCCTATATTTGGATGAAGAGGAGTCGGTTCCCTTAGATGAGCACGGGCTTCCCCTTCAGAGAAGAAGAAGGAGACATCATTTTGAGGATGACGATCTCGAAGAGATGGAGATTGACCCGTTGGCGGAGGAACTGAGTCTCGAGTCTCTGGCAGATGTCAAGGCCCCGTCTATCGGTGAATGGATTATTCGTCCCGAGGTGACCAGAACCATTGCGCGTGAATTGAAATCGTTTTTGCTAGAGTACACCGATGTTGAGGGAAGATCCGTTTATGGATCGCGAATCCGAGTCTTGGGTGAAGTAAATGCTGAGTCGCTGGAAGTGTCTTACGCACACCTTATGGAATCCAAAGCTGTTTTGGCTTTATTTTTAGTCTCTTGCCCCGACCAAATGCTTAAGATTTTCGACGTGGTTGCAATGGAAGCGACGGAACTGCATTACCCAGACTACGCACAAATCCATTCTGAGGTACATGTACGGATTACAGAGTTCCCGAGAAGTTGTTCCCTGAGAGAATTGAGGGAACCACATTTGAACTCGTTGGTGAAAATTAGTGGAATTGTCACGAGACGTACAGGTGTGTTCCCTCAGCTAAAATATGTGAAATTTGACTGTCTCAAGTGTGGATCGGTTTTGGGGCCTTACTTCCAGGACTCTAACACAGAGGTACGTATAAACTTTTGCAGTAACTGCCAGTCGCGTGGTCCGTTTCGTATAAATGCGGAAAAGACGTTGTACAGAAACTATCAAAGGTTGACTCTCCAAGAGTCTCCGTCAGACGTCCCAGCTGGTCGTCTTCCGCGTCACAGAGATGTTATCCTGCTGTGGGATTTGGTGGATTCTGCGAAACCAGGGGAAGAGGTGGAGATTGTCGGTATCTACAGGAATTCCTACAATGGACGTTTGAATGCTAAAAATGGATTCCCAGTCTTTGCTACAGTGATTGAAGCTAACTCAGTAAAGAGCAAGTCTGGTGGTGCTTCGTCTGCTATTCTGTGGACCAAAGAAGAGGAAGAAGAATTCTTCAAGTTCTCCCGCGAGCGCGGTGTGATCGATAAAATCATTTCATCGATGGCGCCTTCCATCTACGGGCACAATGACATAAAGACGGCAATTGCATGCTCTCTATTTGGTGGTGTTCCAAAGGATGTGAACGGTAAGCACTCCATCAGAGGAGATATTAACGTTTTGCTACTCGGAGATCCGGGAACTGCCAAGTCACAGATACTAAAGTATGTGGAAAAGACTTCCCATAGGGCCGTGTTTGCAACGGGTCAGGGTGCTTCCGCTGTTGGTTTGACTGCGAGTGTGAGAAAGGACACTGTTACCCAGGAGTGGACACTTGAGGGTGGAGCTCTTGTACTCGCGGACAAGGGCACATGTCTCATTGACGAGTTTGACAAGATGAATGACCAGGACAGAACGTCTATTCACGAGGCGATGGAACAGCAGAGTATTTCTATCTCAAAAGCTGGTATCGTCACTTCTTTGCAGGCGAGATGTGCCATCATTGCTGCTGCCAATCCCGTCTCTGGGCGTTACAACTCCACTTTGAATTTATCACAGAATGTTAACCTCACAGAACCAATTTTGTCCCGTTTCGACATACTTTGCGTAGTTAGGGACTTGGTGGATCCAGAAGTGGATGAAAGACTCGCACAGTTCGTGGTGGATTCTCACACAAGGTCGCACCCATTGGAGAATGGTGCTGTCTTAGAGAAGGAACAAGAAATTTCCCCCATACCGCAGGATTTCCTCGCGAAGTATATCCACTACGCACGGACGAAAATGCACCCGAAACTGAACCAGATGGATATGGACAAAGTTTCTAAAGTTTATGCTGATCTGAGACGTGAAAGCATCACCACGGGTAGTTTTCCTATTACTGTGAGACACCTGGAAAGTATTCTACGGATTGCCGAATCTTTTGCGAAGATGCGTCTGAGCGAGTTTGTGTCGAGTTATGACTTGGATAGAGCTATCAAAGTGACGGTGGACAGCTTTATCGGCGCTCAAAAGGTGAGTGTGAGAAGGCAGTTGCAGAGAAGCTTCATGAAGTATGTCTTGCCGAAGTAAAGTCGACGATTTGGAGAGTGAAACGAGCAGACTCTTGATCGATTTCAACTAATAGTTCACGTTTGTCTTCCTACACTATCATCAACCTCAGACGACAGAGCCCGCTGTGATGTTGTGCATATGGAAGAGATTAATTTATACAAGGTAATGTCTACTAATTAATCCGATTGATTCTGTCACCGGATGAATTTTCCAGTATTACGAATTAACTTGGTGTCGTACATCAATGGTCGCTATGAAAAAAAAAAAAAAAAAAAGGGAGAGACATTTGTCAAACATTTTAAATTCAAGGGAAAATCAATCTCAACGGTAAAACCACCTGTCTGAACCTTTTGTAGATCTTACTTAAGGGTTAGTTCTCACATTACATTACGCACAAAGGATATCAATGTTGAGGACACGTGGACTATATGATGAACATAGAAAACTATTCTTATAATTATTTGTTCAATTCAAACCGTTACAGGGTGATTCAATAGAGAAGCAAATCACATCTCAAAAGATTCGCCCCATGTTCTACATGACACGGATTCAAGAGTGATCAAAGAACACTTTAGCAGGCGAGGAAATGTCTCTAACACACAGAAAAGACTTCCAAAGAACAAAATGATGATTGCCTTCTTTTCTATCTATCACGTTAAATCGTTTTGACGAACATTACAAAAACGCTCTCCAATTGTATAGGAATGAAAGCATGTTCAAGACACTTCTAAACATCGATTTTTATTGTGTTGCTCAATAGTATTCATTATGCTTTACATACCGACTAGAAATTCCGAACTCCGTAGTTAAATATGTCAGCAACGATGAAATAAGTTCCATGCATCAACTATATTTCCGAATACAGGCCAACGCAAGCTATACAGATTGTAAATAGGAGAAATTGAACTCAGTTCATTACAGCCAAATACACAGAGACGAATACTGGTCAAATGAGAAACCGTCAGATGGTGAACGCAGATCAAAATCCAACAAAATTTCGGTTATACAGATAGCATTCTTAACATAAGGTACTTCCAACCAAAGATAAAGTTGTTCAATGTAAACTGTCTGTATTAGATCAGCCGCGATCCTATACTAGGATAAATGTCGAATACAACGCAGGAAAAAAGGACTGTTGTTTTCGATTACTCCGTTTTTGATTAAGAAGGTCATTCCTCGTCATCATACGTGCATCAGAATAGCCATTCTTTATGACCTTTATGCATTCGAATGAGCATTCCCCACAAACCCTATTCATCCTCTTGCAGGAGCAATTGGTGTATAAAAAGGGGTAAACTCCAATTAAGTAGCAGCTTCAAGTAGAGGTAATATATCAATTTCCCGAAAAACTATTACTACGAATGGTTTCGTGAATACCTGGAAAGAGAAAACAATGGGCGCGAACTACGCAGCTCAAGCTGCTACCAGTTCCTCGCATCATCAACATACTCCACATGAATCACGCAGAGTGCTTGACCTTAAATGCATTCATGACACAAAAATAACTGTTCAAATGTCACAATTGGCGCATCTCGTTAAGTGGTCATCGAGAAATGCTACTCTATTCTCCATATATAAATATCTGTTGGTAGACTCATGTAGACAGGTAGCAAACATTGAGACAAACAAACCCGCTTTATGCTTAGCATCTGAGCCCGATTCTCCGTAACTTCAAGCTTTGCAGAGGGGCCGGAAGTCGATGGTGAAATAGTCAGTATAGTTCTGAGGATGTCATCAAACAGAGGTAATGGCGTAATTTTTTTAATCTGCCCACCGACCTCCATTTTGACTGTAAATCTGATGGCATCCTTTGACTGGGCAACAATATCTTTGGATAACACATCAACCAAAGCAGAGGATCGAGTAAAAGATATTCAATGTTGATTCGTTGACTGCGAGATCCATCACTGGTTGGACAGAGTCTAGTGGGGTTTTGGCAGCGTAGAACTTTTCTTAATCTTCGATGTCTTCTTTTCGGTGGTGCCTTCAAACCCGCCTTGGAAGGTTCGTTCAACGTTGGAAAGCTCCAGATGAGATTTGAAGGGAAATATTCGTGCTGGCATCATTTGATATTTTCACGCAGTATGACGTCGCTTTTCAGAATTCCTTCCTTTTAACCAGACGGAGAGATTTATTTTAATGCCTCATTAGTCGAGATGCTGTTCCAGTGGAAAAGGATTTCGACCGAAGGAAGAAGATTTTGCCATTTGTTCACTTTTTACGTTGTTGGAGAGCCCTTTAGGGGGAGCTTTCTTTTCTTTTTATTTTTTTTTTTCTTGTTTTAAGTCTTCTTTGTTTAACTCAGTCGCTGAAACTGAAGAATATTCCGTAGGCGTGCGTCAAACTCTCTACCGGAGCCTCCATGTTAATGCATATTTTATCCGGTGACTGACCCTCATTTTCAGTGAGCTTAGATGGGCTACCATGACAACCCAGGCGGGCGATAAGGCATTGAACTGACCACTCAGTACCATAAATCTCTCGCAGAACTGATCTACTCTATGGGAGATGGAACAAGTTGTATCATGCAAGTTCACGAATGTCATCTGAATGTACCTAATTCTAACAATAAGAGGTTTAAACACTATTTCTTAGACTTGGACTCAGATCCTGTGTTGCGCCTCATTGTCGGCATAGGCGGAAGGGAATGATAAGGCGCAGAGTTACGTGGATCCATAGGAGAGGAAAAACAAAGATGGAAGCTGTTGAACCTATCAGGGGAGTTGATTCATCAGTTTTGTCTATTTTTTTCTCCATCGAAAAATTTAAACACATAATCGATACCCTTAGCTCTGGATCTACCAAAATGCTATCCAGAGAAATATCCAAGAGACGAACTCAAGACGAAATCGCTGCTTTATGACATTTGTATCAAATTTGTAACTGAGTTGTGCATTCAACTGAAGCGATGAACATCTCTACCACCTTGAAACTAATAGGCGATACCTGTAAGTTTTCATCGGTATATTCCTGTCTTCTCTGTTAAAAAAAAAAGAATCTTAAGGTATTTGTTTTCGATCGTTTTTCTGCAGCCGTCCTTCCACCACAGCGCATCAAATAAACAAGCTCAGCTGAGACTCGAACCCATGTCGTTCAATCCAGCACTGCTTGTAATCGACCTCCAGAACGATTTCCTTCCTCCAAATGGCTCATTGGCAGTCGCAAAAGGATGTGAAATCATTGAGCCAATCATACGGCTCTTCTCTTTGCCTTGGAAGTGTATCGTAGCTACGCAGGATTGGCATCCTCCTAACCATATATCGTTCTATACTTCACACCAATCCCGTAAGCCGTTTGATAACATCATAGTAAGTCATCCAAACGGAGGTGATGGTTCTATGGAACAGGTTTTATGGCCTGTCCACTGTGTGAAAAAAACCAAAGGTTCTTCATTCCCACCACGGTTCTCTCAAGAATGGGATAAATTATCAAAGTCTGGAATGAGCACCACGCTCGTGCGCAAGGGATACTTTCCGGAGAGTGAGTATTACTCATGCTTCTCGGATGTGTGGAATTTGGAGAAGACAAACCTCGAAACGTATCTGAGGGACCACGGCATAACCCACGTTTTCCTTGTGGGTATCGCATACGATTTTTG